>CAMOHE010049521.1:0-31821 GCA_946598075.1 Artocarpus hirsutus
GCCCTTAAGCAAGTGCCTAATTTGCCTTGCCTTTGAGCCGGCACTGTTAAGGTGACTTTGAACCAAATGGAAATGGTGATAAGAACCGTTGGTTAGAACTACTTTTACTGTAGTGTGTGAGAACCTTACACTGTAGCAATTTTTTAATTGTTACTATAGCATGTGAAAGCTTTACAGTATTTATAACTGAAAAAGTGATTAACACAAGGTTTCTACAAGGTAATCAAATTAAGTTCAAAACACTCATCATGGCACACTAATTCACCATTCAATATTCTAATTCTATTTAATTAACTTCAGGGTGTTAAAGAATAGGTTCACACATTTTGGGACTCTATACCCATGGGACATACACAAAAATGAATAGTTGGATACACAACAAATTACTTTCCATAGGCTTTACTTTTAGTTTAATCTTTTACTTCATGCCACGTACTTAGACTATAGATACCACCTTCAAGTACAAATGTTACATTTCAATCATCATTGATCTACAAATTTCAAAACAATTCCTTACCATGTAGTTCATGTTTTAATCCAACACTCCTCCTAATAATTTCCATTACAACATCGGTTACATCCTCTCTAGAGTAATTGGTTACATCAATATGGGAAGAGGCATACAAAATAATGTTCTTTTATTTACATATCATTGGACATCAACTTTTACATTTTTTTTCTTTTTAAGCTTATCAACCTATTTTCCTAACCACCGAAATTACTACAAAGCCGTTCAAACCAATATTATATTTGCTTACTCCCTGACATGTTTTCCTGTCTCTAGTCAAACTCCTATCAACATACTTCATTGCATGCCAAGTGTCACTCCCGTAGGTAAGGTATCTGACACACCTTCACTTTGCACAGCACTTGTGCCTGACTTCTGCACCTTCGTACACATAAAGCTACTCCATAGGCCAGGCAGACGGGTGTGCGTCAGAAGTGAGACCTTGCCTGTATATAAAATCAATTCGTTTTCCTTCCAAGCTTTGAATTGGTCCACTTAATCCCTTCCATCAAAATTTTTATTAAATAATAATCGAAAAAAGAATAGCTTAACCTCTTTTTTTTTAATTGAACTTTACCTCAAGGGATTAAATGGGATTAATTCAAAGTTCAGTGGGCAAATTAGAAATTTAATTCAGAAGTTTAGGAGTAAATGTGAGAGTAATCTTAAAGTTGAGGGGAACATTGATGAAAATAATTTTTTTTTTCTTCATTCTTTTTGCTTTGCATAACAAATACTTCATTTAACATTACTCCATCAATTGTAACAAGGATTGAAGACTTAACTGAGCAATATCATGATCTAATTATCGAAATTAATAACATGGAGCACCTGAAATTAAAATATTATGAATCTAAAATACCACATTTCCTCAGCAATTATTAGGCTATTTACACTTCCTGAAGAAAGTCTAAAGAAATAATATTCGCTGAACAACTTAGCAAGGCTAAACATTAAAATTCAGTTCTTTTAGAGCAAGGGAAAAGATCAAAATAGTTAATGAATGTCCACACCCCACCAACGTTTGAAGATCAAAATTAATACACAAGGAATGAGAAGTACTTGGCGGGTATTAAAAAAAAGTACACTATTTTGAGCTCACACTGTCATGGCCCGAAGTACGAGAGATGACGTGACTTGTTAATTAAGTTAATTAAATAAAATTTTAATTAAAACACAAGTTAAAAATCTAATTAATTTTTGAAAAACATGACAATTTTTAAACTTCTTTAAACAAATATTTATAACGACTAAACAAATAAGATAAAACAAAGTGAAATAAAATAATAAAGAAAGAGAGATGCGCGTTGGGTTCCATCGGGCCTACAACTTGTGTACACACATAGTAGCGACAATGTGTAAATTATAACTACAGTCCAAAATAGAGAGAAAAATTAAAATAATACATGCCTTGATTAATTTATACAAATAACCTACTCAGATCTCTTACAGCTCACAAGTCTGGTTTGCGGACCCTTCGTCAATCCTAAGCTGGATTCCACCTAGGGGGAGAAAATGATTGAAAACAAATAAAGAGTGAGCGAGAGGCTCAATAGGACTATGTTTTAAAATAGATAAATAACTCAAATATAAAATTTATCTTTTAAGAAATATAATTAGAAAACAAAATTAAATGAATAAATTTATTTAAATAAATTTTACCAAAATCGGTTCGTCCAGAAAGTACCTTTTTATCTTTTTTAGGCAAACTATAATTATCACCAACGTAGTGGCCCAGTTGGGTTTCGGGACCTGCCCTAAAGGTAACACGCTATATGATCCGATCTCTGAGTATGACATCATGCTCCTCTATGTATTTCTATAGTTATTAAAATCTCTTTTTATCAAGTATTTTTATTTACATTCATTATGTGATTCCTTATGAAAATCACCTCAATCTATTGTTTGAGAAAACAACCAATAAAATTCTTTTTCAATCAATCATTGAAAATATTTTGATAAAAATCTTTTTAAGGCCAAAATCATTTAAAAACTTGGCTATCAAGAAAGGGGTAGAAGTCCTGTCTCAATGTTCGGTATCACAACTCAACACCTCAGTCTCGCTCTGCTATACGTTAGCTTGACAGAACCACGAACAACCTTAAATGTAAACTAAGTTTATCAATATCTAGCTTAAGATATCCTATATTGTTAAGCTATCTCATGGTATCCTAATGTGTCACTTGTGTTTATAAATCATATTGCAAAATTAAAATCTCAATTGGGGTTCAAAATAGTGAAAATGGCTAAAAAACGACAGATTTTTACTAAGCTTAATCAGCCTACCGGTTCCCCTGGTCTGGCCTGCCAAACTATGCAGTTCAGCCTACTGGTAAATTAGGACTAGCCTGTCGAATTGTTTCTAGGTTCGGCCTGCCGATGGTATAAGTCTGGCCTACTGAATTGGAAAAATTTTAGAATTTTTTAGAATCGGGTCTCGGCCTCCCCATGCTCAATTCTCATTTTCACCTGTTTTTCTCAATTCTTAAGCATGAAAAACACTCATAGATAGTAGAAAAGCATAATAGAACACTTTTAAACTAATTTAAACAAGATTTACATAGAAAATTTCAATTAAATCTGAAAATAGAAAAATAGGGAAAAAATAAAAAAACTTGACTCAAATCCAATTTTCATCAAACTAAGCCTAGATTCTAGATGTTTTAAGTTCTACTAACTTAGATTAAAGGTTTTCTAAGCTTAAACGAGCTTGGATTTCAAAATACAATGAAAATAGAAAAATTTAAAAAAGTTTGAGATTTTGAAAACTAACCTTGATTTAATCTTTGAATCGAGTTTATGATGCTCAATCACGTTCCCGAGCTTCCAATCCAGCTAAGAAGCAAGGCTTGAGCTTAAATTTTTGAAATAAAGAGGGAGAGAGGAGAGAGAGTAGCGAGTGAAAGGGAGAGAAAGAGAGAGAAAAAGAGCTGAGAGAAAGAGAACGAGAGTGAGGAAGACAGTGAGAGAGAGTGAGAGTTAAATAGAGAGGAGGAGAGGTGGTTTTCAACAAGAAAATCGTGTGCAGCATACAAAATTTTAAACGGGACGTGTTTAGTATTTGACAAATTATTTTGGTCTAAAATTTAAAATAACAATTAAAAATAATCAAAAGTAATTAAAATGATTAAAACAATTACAGATAACATTAATTTAAAAATATCATAAAATAGTCAAATTAAGTTTAAAAATATATCATAGCACATTAATTCATTATTTTATACACTAAAACCACTTAATTAAATTTCAAGGCGTTACACACACATTTTGATCAACGTGCCTTTTTATTTTTAATGTGCAGGGCCGCATTCGAAGGCCTTAGGCGAAAATTCTATACTAGGCCTAGTGGTATCAGATAACTACACATGTATAAGCTCTTATTTGTAAAATATTATTCTTATCCCAAGTTTTATTTACATATTTCGCTAGAATTTTTCTCTCGTTGAAAATTTTTTTCATGTTTAGTTGTGTAGATGATATTTTGACAATAACAACAAAAAAAGTTGCAGGAGTTATAGATATTAATAAATAATTATTAGTTTACAGTATAAAATAAAGTATAAAACTTATCTCCAGTAAAAAGTTTTATTGCTAAACAAAAGCATTCAAGTAAAGTATAAAATTTATCTCCAACTGAAAAGTTTTGTCGCTAAACAAAAGCATTCATTTTTAAGGAGAATGGAAGCGTTCGTTAACGATACCAATTTTCAAATTAACAAGTAATATTTAATTAAAAATATATCTATCTATTACTTTTGCAAGTTTTACAATTATATGAATGTATAACTACGCAATATTAAGTTTTTATACAGGGATAACCTGAAAGAATGAGGAGAAATTTGCATCAAAAAGTTCAATTATTTAAGTTTACTATTTTGTTTGTATATATCCTTAAGGCTCGGTCTTTTTTTTTAAAAAAAAATATATGCTAAAAAAATCCCATGAGGATTGATTTTAGGACATATATATAAAACTAAGTTTCCTAAAAGATTCGTATAATATGTTGGGAAAATCCTCACTATAATAGATGTTTTATACTATCATGTTTATGACATATGCACGGTGAAAATGGGCCCTTTAAGGGCTCGGGGGCCCTTAAGCAAGTGCCTAATTTGCCTTGCCTTTGAGCCGGCACTGTTAAGGTGACTTTGAACCAAATGGAAATGGTGATAAGAACCGTTGGTTAGAACTACTTTTACTGTAGTGTGTGAGAACCTTACACTGTAGCAATTTTTTAATTGTTACTATAGCATGTGAAAGCTTTACAGTATTTATAACTGAAAAAGTGATGGGAACCGTGGTTCCTACCACTTATCCAAACAGCCAGGTAATGTTTAGAAACATGCAATATCCATATAGCACAGTTAAAAGCTCCGCAAATGTACTAAAGGAGAAAAAGAAGAGAAGAAATAAAAGTACCCAAGTATCAAAGCGGCCAAGAAAGCAATAGACGCCCTCAGTTCTGCCTGTAGTTTGTGAAGATTTGGGGAACCTCAGCAACGATCCAAGTGAAAACACTTGCTACACCCAAACTCAAGGAAACTCCATCTTTTGCACTGCAAAGGCAGTAGTGCAAGTACTGAATTGTCCACTTTGCACAATGCCCACCTGTGGGGCATATTTTCATTATTTTAGTTCCCATTTGTTCCCACATAACGTCTCCTTCTCCAATCTCTCTAGATTAACTACAAATTACAGCATTGATTTGAGAAAGTCTCGGAAAATAAAATTATGAAAAATAGAGAAATCTAAATAAATAAATCAAAAGGGAATCTTCTTCTAACTATGTAATGTACTTTTTGGGGAAAATGTGAATGTTTTATAATTTTTTTAATCACTAGTAGACGACTCCAAGTGAGACCAAACCCACGTTTGGCAAAGGGAGACCTGTTGAACAAATCTAGTAATCACATGCTAACCAAAGAGCATATCAACGTGCACTAATATATTAGAGAATAAATTAATTATAACGTATGGATACTGTGAAACCTTTCGGTATTCGGGCCTACCATGAATGGCACGAACTCTTAAGGGTCCTCAATGTTTGGGTAGTTTAGCCGACTAATCCAAAGTCGATCCGTGAAGAGACTTAAAGGCAGTAAGAGTCTTGCAACATTAACAGTTGCGTTTATGTCACGACCCGCCTTTTTGAGCTGTGACAAAACTCTTTTTTACTTATTTTGGTGCAAAAATTTAGGAATTTTTTTTTAACTGAAGTAAATAATTTACTTTGCAATAATTTTGGTAACTGCCAAAATACTTTCACACACTTATATTTACATAATCATTCTTACTTTTACAACATTTCTTTCTTTTTAAACATTCCATTTTAAAACAACTTAATACATATATAAAGCGGAAACATACAGTAGCAAACTCCATACCCGACTTGCACACATCATCCGTCCGTCAGCTCATCGTTAAAATTTATTCTGACATTCTCGTCGGAATACCTATAGCATGAAAAACTTAATGAGCTAACGCTCAGTAAGTCCCATATATCTCACATAGATAATAAAATGAATGCATGATTCAATTATGCTTTCTTATAAACTTTCTTTATCATCATCATTTCTTATCTTTAACTAGGGCCCAAGTGTTCGTACCATTGCGCAATTTCGTTTAGGTCTACGTAACACCGTGACCATATTTTATCCTTTAAACTCCTCTTGCTTCGGGAGTCGGTACGACACTCTTTTTAATTTTTGGTGACATATTTACCAGTCCACTTAATATGGTTGTCATACCATGCATGAAGTGATAATCACATGTTGTCCATAATACATAAATCTGTATGCATAGCATAGTACGCACAATCACCTACTTTATATACATACATGTATTCATCATTGTACACTCAGGTACACAATATATTATACATAACAATACATAACATGTTATACACTCAGGTATTCTAATCGTATACACAAAGGTACCGATTCTGTACCTCTAGGTATTCGTTTCATGGCAAACATACAAGTTCACATCATAATATATACCCTGATCTACATATATACACATTCTACACCTACAATTTCATACTGTAGGTGGGAAGGATACTTACTTGCTTTCAAGCAATGCAAAATCAACTTCGGTCTCCTTTCTCCTAAATTCCTAGGATCCTGTTGGCCAATTACAAAACTATTAGCCAATTCTAATACCTTTCGTTACAAAACGTTTGTTACTTAATTATTCGAGTTGCATAATTATACACAACTCTGAAAACACTGGTTTCTTTATTTCTATCTAACTCTACCCTATCGTCACTTACGAAGGGCAAAAATCTTTCTAATTACTTTCTTTTCTTATTTGAGACATTTCAAAGTGTTTCGGTTATTCGGGCAAAAATGACGATTTTGCCCTCCGTGGCCCTATTGATCTATCCGTGCTCGATTCGTCAAATTAACATCAATAGCCACTTATTAACTTTAAAAATAATGTCGTAGTGGTTTGTATCTCTTTATTTCACACTTATGCCCCTTTTTCATAAAAATTTACGGTTTAGCACCTAAACTGAAAATTTTGACAATTTTGCCCCCGAGGCTAAAATTTTTCTCTTTGCACCAAAATTTCTTATTTTTCATAAGAAACATTTTTACTTAAAGTACCATGCCTCAAATCATTTTGAAAAACAACATTTTTGCTATTTTAACACTTTTTCACTTTTAACAAGTTCTTGAAAATTCAAAAACTCACAAACGGTTGAGTTTTTCGACGAACCGTTATGATAGCCTAACAGTTTCATTGAGATCTACAACTTTTGTGTTTTAAATTTTTTCAAAATCTCACTGTACATGGGTGTTTTCGGCCATTTTCTAATTCTGTCGAGAAAAGAATTTTTCTTTCAATTTAGTCCCTATGACGTTTTGGTCAAAATCCATTTCAAAATTACAAATCTACCCCTGCAGAAACCATTTCATGCCTAAATCGAATTATCCTCATGCTCAAACCTCATTTTTGCAAAGTCTAACCTCAAAATTACAAAAACGTGTTTTTTGCAAAAACTACCACTTTTGCACCACAACCCAAAATCTCGCAATTTAAACATGCCATTCATCACATTCACATGAAATTCCATCAAACATAAGCTCAAGAACTCACATAGGTTTGAGCAAATAAAAATCCAAACAAAATTCTTAAAATTTCAAAACTTTAAAACCCAAAACTTACCAAAATAACCTCCTTTTGGTTTCTAGCCTTCAAATTCCCTTTGAACTTCCTTCTAAGCTTCCTTTTCATGCAAAAATGCCATGGGTTAATTTTCCCCTTCAACCCATGAAAAATCGCTTGAAAACTTGTTAAAAAGTTTGTAATTTTACCTTAAATCTTGTAAAAATCCTTGAGCTTGCTTCTAAAACTTGTTTTGGGGTTATTTTTGCAAAGTGTGAGGTTGAGAATTTTTTTGAAACCCTCCTTCAATGGTTGCAGAAACTTGGAGAAGAAGAAGAAGAAAAATTTTGTGATAAACTTGCCATAAATACATCCTTATCCCACTTGGTTACTTTACCAAGTAACACTTTGGGTTATCAAGTGTCATCACATGATTAGGCCACCTTTTAGGGCTTGGTGGCCCAATAACAAGCTAAAAAGTGTCTACTTAATGGAGCTAAAAATTTACACTATGTAATTTTTTGTCATGTAGTATTTTTCTTATACTGATGTGATCAAATCAGTGTATTTTCTATCCTTAGACTGTATAAAAATATTTAACGTACTTTTCGTTCAATTTTGGAGGCCAATCATAACATTTTTCATATATGAGTTTTTACTTAGTAGTATTCTTATACTGCTCCGGCCTCCTTTCTACCCCAGGTTAGGGTTTGGATAACCTCTGTGTTCTATTTACATTCTAATCACCTATTCGTTTATACCACAATTTTACAATTAATTGTGATATAAAATTCATTTTATGGATATTATTTATAGATTTTTGAGCAATTCACTCATAAAATCTGTATTTTACCATATTCAATATTGCAACATATTTGCCATAAAATGAGCAATCAATGCTATTTATTCATATTTTATCATGATTTTGTACAAAAATTATAACTTTTACAAAAATCATATTTTTTAAAAGTAAATTCATTAATTAAACCCAATTAAATATTAAGTTTTATTAATAAAATTTTCTCGGTCATTACCGTTTATAAGGACTTGAACCAAGTCGCTTGCTTAAGTGAAACAACCCCTTACCAACTAAACCAACCAGATGCTAGTTAACCTATAGATACTTATCACAGAGAATTAGTGGATTTTTTTCAATTATTACCATTGAAAGCAGTTCCCTTTTTTAGCCTTCTTTTTCTGCTTAGTAATTGCTTCTTCTTTTTTTTTTTTTTTTTTCAATTTTAGTCAGGAAAGAAGAAAAACAAGTAGAAGAAGAACAATAAAGATCACATTTAGAACTTTAAATCTCCAGAATTTAGGTCCCTGTTATAAGATGGATTTGGCTTCTATTTAGAAGTTAGATTCTAGTTTCAAACAAGAACAAAAGAAGTGTTTGTTTACCAGGAAAATATCTTGCTCTATCAATGGCACCCAATTGATTCAACTGCGAAGAGCATTCTTCCGCTCAATTACTCGAGTGGAGAGAGAATAAAAAACAATGCGTGGCAGATAAAGTGAATTGCCGTTGCTATTCGCGTGCGTTGTTATGTATTCATAGATATTCATTAAATTTTTATTGTGTTTGTAATGTAAACTAGAGCGAGAAAATTGAATTCCTTTACAATAATAATTTTCTTGAGAAATTAGGCCGAGTGTTTGCTGGGCTACCCAACCTAGAAAATTTGTCAGCCGATCATTCTTTTAAGGTGGAGGAAACGGGAATAGAACAAGAGACGTAGGGCGTTCTTTCAATTTTATCCACATCTACCCCTCTCTACTGACGACGGCTTCGTTTGTCCAATGTTTTTTGAGCCAGGTCGATGAAAACACAAAGATTGTCGCCGCCCTCTGCGGCATTAGGTCGCTCCGGAGGCAGAGAAGCGCGACGTGGCGGCGATGGAGACGTGTGCTCCTTTGGCAAACCCTGGCTTCGTCGCTCGCGATGGAGAAGGCTGCTGTCAGATTTCAGCGGTCGTCGAGGAACAAGGTGATTGCAAGTGGAGCTCCTCCGTGCAACTCTGGCAGCGTGTCGAGATGTCGGGTTGGGTTTTGTTTTTGTTTTGTTTTGTTTTTTTTGTTTTTTTTTTTTTTAGGTTTGTTATTTACAAGATTATTAATAATGTATTTAGGTTTATCACTGTATTCATCAATTATTAATATGTATTTTAACACATTAGTGATAAGTGTATATTCATTAATTATTAATATGTATTTTAGTATATTAGTGATAAATGTGTAAACTGTAAGGTATTAATTGCCTAATTTAGAAAAAATATAATTATTTATTTTAAAAAAGTTTTAGTATGATCATTTATTTTAACAAAGTCTTTAAAAAGGTTATTTACTTTTATATTATTATTATTTTTATATAAAAACAGGAGAAAGAACAAAATAGCATATTTAGATTAATAATATATTATAATTCCAAAATGTATTGTAAATAGTATATTATAAGAAATTGAGTAATATATTATGAGAAATTAAGAACAAAAAACCCAAAATACCTCACCTTTTTGTTTTATATATCTCTCACCCTCCTTTGGCAGTCGAAAAATATAGTATTAATTTGATAATACTGTAATAACGTATAAATACAAAAATTCATTAGAGACTTCGTTGGACTACCAGCAGCCAAAAAATACAATATTAAGCTGGTAATACTATATTAATTTGTAAATACAAAAATTCACCATCTCCCTTGCCGACACTGATAGTCGGCAAATATAGTATTAACATGTGAATACAAATTTTCACTTGTGACTTCATCGAACCTCCAACTATTCAGTCTTAAAAAGTACAATCTGACACAACCTCAAGTATAAGGTTGCCTAAGTAATAAAATTTAGTGAATCCGAGGTCAAACCCATAGGGAATGAGTATTGCTAAGGTCCAGCACCTTTGTCATATCAACTATTTATTTATTTTTAAGCTGTAAAATATAGGTATTAATATTTATTATGTATAAAATATTTTACAATATTCACATTTTTACAGCATTTTTCATATTCAAAATTTTGTTAGTTTAAAACTTTAACAACAAGAGATGTAGCTTAAATTAAAATGGAATAAGTGCAAATAATTTAAATAACAATATTGATAACAACAAATTAAAAGAGATAAAACAGTAATTATAACAATGCTAAAGTTCAAAGGTTTCGTTCTATTAATTAACTTAAACAAATCTTAATTTTCTAATTATTTATTAGTTGGTTTAAGTATACATTATATCATCATATATTGACAATAAATCGTGCATTATCAAGTATTTATTGTGTCATTTCATGCCTATAATGTAACAAAAACTCAACTTAATAAACGAGCAGGATTTTAATATTACTTAACTAAAACAACAATCAAAATAATAAATTAATTATTTACTGAGTCATTCTCAGTCTATGACTAATCAAGGTCCTCCCAAGCATCATCCATGCTAGTTTCTATTGTCAAAAAATCAAAACCAGAATTTTAGCAGAGTTCTAACTAAGAAAATACTAAAATCTTAAGTTTTTTAGAAAATAATTTGACATTATAACTGCTAGTGTCAAAAACTAAATCCATTTAAAATGATTTTGCCTGAATCTCCCCCTTTCACCTCAACTAAAAAGATAAATTAAAAAGACATTTAAAATAAAAATAAGAAACATTATTGAGCATAATTTTTACAACATAAACTACAAAAATTTTACAAAAACTTAAACTAAAAACTAACTTAAAAACTAAAACAATAATTTTGTACCGCACAATGAATTAAGATTTCGAGCAACCTCCTTTTCCAGGCAAGATTTTGCCACTATTCACCATTTTTTAATAATTTTTTCTTCTATTAATTTTGACTTTAATAGAAAATTTTGTATATTTTAAAGGGCTATACTGTCTACTATGCAATCTAGGCCTTTCATCTAGCGATCCGATGACCAGAACTTGAGGAGCAAGGCTGGGACCAGTGGGATCGTGTGGGGCTTTAATCTGAGGAACGTGGATCGTCAAATCTACGGACCAACAGATAAGATCAAGAGCTCATAGACGCCAGCTAGAAACGCCCTCATTGGATCAGACAAGCAGAGACAGAAGTGGGCCCCGCCTGTTGCAGACACTAACATGTGCAATGATGCACTGACACACATCACGTAATCTAATGGCTTGGAGAGTTTTGGAGGCTGATCTGACAGTCTGAATGACATCACATGTCTTCTCCTTTATAAATTCAAATTTTTATTTATTTTTGAAGCATTTGTTATTTGTTTTGCCTGTTTTAGTGTCCTTATGCGCCTTTGTTGCCAGATTTCAAATCTAAAGATAGAAAATTAAAACAAAATTGATTATTTTAGAAATATAATATTTACAATAATTTTAAAAATATTTATTTTACATTAAAACACACAAAAATAATTACAAACTTCTAAAATTCCAAGCTCTATTGGTTTGACATAGATATAATTTTCAAAATTCAGAAACATTTTTAAAAATTACTAAAAATATTGTAGAACATATTAACAAACTTAATACATACTATAAATCATATTAAGACTCAAAATAAAATTACCACTATTATTTTTATGATTTTAATTGATTTTAAACTAAACTAATATTTTACATACAAAAATAATTCTAAAAATTACTAAACATAAAAACATGTTAAAAAATTATAATTAAACATGTTTTAACACTAAGAAACTAAAATACTATTTATTATATAATTGCTTTAATTAAAGGTTTTAACAAGAAATATAAATGCAAAATGATTGCTTTTAGCTTTAAGAAATGTACATTTTCAAAGTCTCATCACACCCTCTCAACCAGCTCATTGCTTGTTCTGAGTAATTAAAGCGATAAAACTTAAAAAAGACCAAAGGTTTTGTTTATCAAAAGCAGCTAGTGATTCCTCGCAGATTTTCCTCCGGGGTTAAATCATATTCATACCTCAAAGTAAAAATGCAAATATTAAGCAAGTTTATGGTCCATTTCAAGAGTATGTCTTATCCTTAAGATGGATTTTTCTGCCTGTATATGATTTTCTATCATTAATCATTATATACTAACCGAATAAATTGACATTAACATAAACTAATTTATTTTAATGAAATTTTATTAGTTTGTTTCTTTATCCCTCTCTCCACTAATGTAGTATAAGACTTTCTTAAAGATCATTAGGACTTTATTCGACTTGTAATGTATGGTTATGGTAAAAAGGTTAGATAAAAGATAAATTTGAGGCTAAGCATAAAACATTTACAAAATTCTTGAACCCTCAATAATGTACAAACTAATTCCCAAGTAGCAAACCCCAACTTGATAAAATTTTCATTGTCATCCACTTTTTATTCAACACTTTTTTTTCTTTTTCATTTTTTTTCATTTTTAACTTTTTTTCATTTCTTTTACTTTTTTAACCTTTGTTTTTAAATATACAATAACTGAAAATTACTACCTAACAGAGTAACTAAAATTACCAACTTGCTTAATAAATAGATTTTCTTAATCCAACTTAACCTTTCATAATATTGGCACAAACCCAATCACACTTAAATGCTCAGATGCTTTATGAGTGAAAATCTCTATGATGGGTTCAACATATTTAGAGAATATACTTACCATGCACCGTTGGAATGTGGCTATGGAATTGCAAAGACCGAACGACATGTGTTGGTAGGCAAAGATTCCAAATGGGCAAGTGACGGTTGTTTCTCTTGGTCTCTAGTGCTATGACAATTTGATTATATCCTGAATAACCATCAAGAAAACAATAATGAGAATGACTAGCTAATCTTTCAAGAATTTAATCAATCAATGACAATGGGAAGTGATCTTTACAATAGCAGGAATTGAGCTTCCAGTAGTTAATGCATACTCACCATCCAGTTTGCACCTAAGTTGGTACCAACTCATTCTCATTTTTTACTACGTTAATCTCAGACTTTTTTGGGACCACTTGAATGGGGCTCACCCATTTGCTATCCAAGATTGGATATATCAGTCCTGACATCTAGGAACTTTAGTATCTCCTTCTTCACAACCTCCATCATCAATGGGTTCAATTGACATTGGGCTTCCCTTATTGGTTTTGTCCCCTCCTCATGGAAAATCTGGTGTCTGTGCATGGAAGGGCATATACCTTTTATATTGGCAATTATCCATGTTAGGCTAAGTGTTCTAAGGGTTAAATGATATAGTTGTTTTTAGAGACGTTTAATAAATAAGGAGTTTATTATTTGTTATCATATATTAAATATTGTCCTCTTTATGTTCATTTATGTTGAATGGATGATAAGCAAACAAATGTCTAAAACTGTGATTCTATACTTTTATGATCATGCATATGATGGACAGATGATATGTAAGACATAAATCTTAAAGATGTAGTCTAAATGAAAAGGTCCACAATTGAGGGAATAAAGTTGGGTGCTTTATTCAAGTTAAGATTGTTATGTTATCTACATCCGTAATGAGAGATGGCTATCTTTGTCATCAGTGTGACTCTGCGAGTAAAAACATTGGTATATAGTCAAAGATGATTGGAATAATTCAATAATTCACTTTAGACAATCATATGTATTGCATCTTAATCCTAAAATGATGAATTGATTTGCAAAAGGAATCCATAGCCCTTTTGCAAGATTAATGATATTCTCTTATAGGCATTATCGTGTAATTAGAAACTAGAGCACCCATTTATTTGGATACATATATATAACCGAATGGGATACTATTTGTATTGGTTATAAATAGTAAGTATTCCAATAGTGAGATAATGGAATATAAGATAAGTATAATAAAAAAGGCAAAATGAAATTTATCCTTAAGCCAGTTATGAATATCTTATAAGGATGTTACACATTATGATATATCATGAATGATAAACTTATTAGAGTTTCGTAATTTATATATAGTTCAAGAGTGAAGCTCAAAGCTTTTAATAGAATAGCTTTGGATTGATAATTATAAAATATACATGTCAGAATATGTTACTTTATAATTATAGGAACATGATCTATATATGTCCATCGGGTCCCCTTTGCTAGCTCATGATATTTCATGTAACGATTCAATGTGCTTTTCCTACGTATTGGTAAGTTATGTTACTTATTAGATTGGCTAAAATTTGGTTGATTGGATTTAATAATTCATGTTAGTTTATTGGTTGAATTAATTTTATAAATTAATTCAAAATAAACAAGTTGAATTATTTGAGATAGATTTTATTTCATATCAGATTATCTATTTCGAATCATTTTAATCATGTAACTTTTTCATTGGGTTATTTGAATTAAAATTGAAATTCTATAATTGATACCTAGGTCAAATAAAGTAGGATTTATCCCTTAGATTCAAATGGGTAAATCAAGATAACACTCTAGAGCTAGAAAACGCGTAGGAGTCTCTACCACGTCAGTCCAGTTGATTGAACATAGTGCAGGCCTATCAACTAGACCCTGCCACATCAGCAATCCAAGGCGAACTTGTTTTTACTCCAAAAGTTGATTCTTACTTGCATTTTGAAGACGAATCTGATAAGGACTAGCCCTAATCCGACCTCTATTTAAAGAGAACAATTTCCTATTGTTTCTTAGATCACTTGAGAGACTTTAAACAGAGTTTTTTTTTTTTAACTATCAAGACTCTAAAACTCTCAGAGAGCTATTATTTAACATCTCGAACTTTAGCTCTTCTTTTCTTAAGTAGTTAGAAAGAGAAGTCACTTGAGGATAGACTAAACAGCATGCGAGCACTCGCACTCCGATTGTGAAAAGAGAATAGAAAAGAAGACTAATTGGTTGAGGCTATTACAGTAAATTCCTCTCGTTATAATTCTTACAATATTTTAGTCTACTAAGAGGTACGAAAGGTCTTTTATTAATATATATACATAGCATGTCTAACTTGTTTTGAAAAAACATTTTGAATAAAAATTTTTAAAATCTATTGCGTACTCGTTTTCCAACAATTGGTATCAGTGCTGAGTTTTTACAAGTTTGTGATCATGCAATGTACATAAATTATATGATCTTAATCCTCAAATGCTTCAATTATATTTTTAGAGAGCTGGCACTTTAGGATTTCGATATAATTATATGTTGTCATGAAATTATATAGTGAATATTTATTAAATAATTATTGTTAATTAAATTTTTGTTTTCATTTTATTTTAATTAATTTATTTTGCCGGTTGTGTTTCCTTAAAGGTTAGAATATGTATCTAGGTTTTTTCATGTAATTAGATGACAGTCTATCATTACTGTCTAGGATTTATTGTTTTGGTTTGTAAATTTGTATTAAAATAATTATTCGAATAGAAAAATGATCTAAAAGATGAAATTGATTGATCTGTTATTTATCTTCTATGTCTATAAATTTTTTGTAAATTTTTTAAATTGTTATTAAAATTAAAACTTGAAAAATAATTAGAAAAACAGTTCTTGGATAAGAATTGTATGATAGGTTAGTTGACCACCTCCTCGATAGTTTGGCCAATCAGGCTCAGCTTCACAGTCAGTCTATCAGATAGAGCCGATTAGTTGGCCCTTATTATGGGCTGTCGACCGACTAGGCATCAGAGGACAATTTTTGATATATTTCCATAGTTTTCTTTTATGATACAATTTGAGAAAAATAAGCGAAACTTTTATTATAACCAAAAAATAATTTTTGATCTATTTAAGATTGAAATCGAAGACGGATGTCACATGAAAAAGATGCAACGAGAAGGTACAAGATAACGAATCGATAAAATGTTTCGATTAAATATTGTAGCCTTTATTTTCACTTCTCTAAGGTGAACCATAATATTACAGTTATTTATTATATTGCTTGTAGCTTTGCTTGTTGTGTTGCTTGTTTGCTTTATAACATGTCTTGCCATATATGTTGATAACATGTTATGTAGAATTGGGAGTACTGCTCGTTAAAAATTATTCATGCATATTAACATAAAGCCTGGATTTTTAAAATATTGAATGGGAGAAGGATTTCAAAGAGAGGACCTAAGGCCTCTATCATTGGTCTATAGGTAACACATAGTAGTTCTAAACCCTAGGAACAGATACATCACGTATTGGGCTGGATTTTTGAAAGGATAATGTTTTAGCATGTTTTATCATTGTTCACCCCTGGGTGTCGATTATAAACCATAAATAAAGTAGTTGAAACAATGGTTAAACACTCAAATTAATTTTATTATTAACCTTCCCTATGAGCTATGTTAATAAAGTTAATGGCCAAAGAAAGTGATATTAGTATATGCTTGATTAGACAGGTCTTGGATGTTAATATTAATGGGAGGGGATCTATGTTTCTAATTGAATTTGACAAGTCAACCCTAGGCAGCTCGTTGAATTTTGGTTTAGAAATTATCATTGTAAGGTTGTGATTTTTTTTCAAGGTTTTGACATATAAACACATTGTATGCTTATTTGTTTGTGTTATCTTACTAAATTGTTATTATATGTTTGCTTATGTTTGATATATGAATCTTTATTATAGATCAAAATGTCTAAAAATACTTTATCTTCGATACTTGCTAAAAACACTTTAACTGATGAGAACTATAATGATTAGAAACGGAACCTAAATATCGTCTTGTCCTTTGAGAAACTAAAATTCATGCTAACCACACCATGTCCTCCTACACCTATTGGTGAATCCACTAACAAAAAAATCCAAGCATGTGATTGTTAAAAGGATGCTGATGATTAGGCTTATTGCTATATCATGGCTAGTATGAATAACGTGCTATAGGCTTAACATAAAGATCACAAAACTGCTTGGCAGATCATGGATAATCTTGAGGATATATTTGGAGGCGAAGCCTTGATAAAACGACAAGGGGCTCTTCAAAAACTTCTCAACTACAAGCAAAAATTAGGACGCCTATAAAGGAGCATATGATGTTGATCATGGGTTACCTCATTGAAGCTCAAACTCATGGAGCTAACATTGATGTTGAGTCACAAATGACTATGGTTTTTGAGACTCTTTTTAAGGAGTTCTTCCTGTTTAGAGCTTCATATAACTTGAGCAATAGACAAGATATGACTGACTGAGTTGATGAAGCTATTACAAGAGTTTGAAAACTTGATTAGGGAAGCTCCAACTAGTGCTGATGTGAACTTGGTAGTTGTATCCGGTTCCCATTCCAACTCAGGGAAAGGAAAAAAGCAAAAAGCAAAAAGCCACAAAAAGGGGAAGTCTTCTATTTTGACAAATGGCAAGGATAAGAAGAAGAAAATGAAAAAGTTAAAGTGTTTCTCCTACAGGAAGGTTGACACGTCAAGAAGAATTATAAGGACTTACAAGCTAAAAGACGTAAGTACAAACTTCTGGTTGTTAAGGCTTGTTTAGTTAAAGAATCAATTGACACTTAGGTCATAGATTCCAGAGTGACTAATCTATGAGCAACTAATCATGTTTGTGTTTCTCTACAGGGGTTTGAGAAAACAAAAAGTCTACCACATGAGCACTTCAAGTTGCGGATGGACAATTGATCCTTAGTGTTGGTTGAAGTAGTGGAAGATGTTCATCTTTATTTTGATAGTTATAGGAATTAAGTTTTGAGATATTTTTTTATATTCTTAAACTTAAAAAGAATTTAATTTATGTCGCTTGTTTATTTAAGGATTCTTATTTAGTTTCTTTTTATAATAAAGTTGTAATTCGTAAAAACAAATCTTTTATCTGTAGTAGATGGATGCAAAACAACCTATATTTTATCAAACCTAAGATGGACTCACTGCTAAATATTGAATTAATAATAACTCTAAAAAACTTAAAACTTGTCAATCTAATAAGACTTATCTTTGACATTTACAATTAGGTCATATTAGCCTGAATAGGATTCAAAGATTGATAAATGATGGACCTTTAAGTCATTTAGAGGTAAAATCTATACCACAATTAGAGTCTTATTTAGAGAACAAAATGACCAAAAGACCATTCAGATCTAAGAGCAATTGAGCCGAAGGAGTCTAAAACTTGTCCATAGTCATGACTATGGTCCTATATATATCAAGGCATGAGGAGGGTACTAGCATTTTGTTACTTTTATTGATGATTACTCAAGATATAGGTATGTCTACCTAATGCGTCATAAGAGCAAATCTTTTGACAAGTTCAAGGAGTTTCAAGTTGAAGCAGAGAAGCAATTAGGTAAACCCATTAAAGCACTTTGATCTAGTCGAAGTGGAGAGTACCTTTCTGATAAGTTCTTAGGATAATTAGTAGAAAATAGGATTTTACCCCATTTGATTGTGCCAACACTTTGTAGTAGAATGGCATACATGACAGAAGGAATAGGACTTTGTTGGACATAGGTAGGTCCATGATGAGTTATTTGACATTGTCTTTATCTTTCTAGGGATATGCAATACAAACCGCTTATTATCTTTTGAATAATATGCCTTCAAAATTGGTTCCTAAGACTCCTCATGAGTTGTGGACGAGTAGGAAGAATTCTTAAATCATATTCGTATATAGGGATGTCCTACTCATGTCCTAGACAAGGAAATGAATAAGTTGGAAGCATATTCGAAGGTGTGCAAGTTTGTAGGATACTCAAAAGGGACAAAAGTTGGTTATTTCTATAACCCAAAAAAAAATAATAATAATGCCGTGGTTTCCACGAATGTGACTTTCCTTGCATAAATTTACATGAACGACTTTTAGCCTCATAGTAGAGTGGTACTTGAGGAGAGGACAAGTAATTTGATCACTCTGGTGGTTCCGATGGAAATTGATCCAATCAATATGGAAAAGCCAACAGAACAACAACCTAGGGAGCTTCAGCGTAATGGGAGGATCAAATGTCAACCCAAGACATATATACTCAATGATGAAGCTTACTTAGCTAAACCAATTAAACATAACAGGGGATCCTTATACATATAAAGGGGCTACGGAGGATGTTGATTCAAAGCTCAGGACAGAAGCTATGAATGCTGAGATAAAGTCTATGAAGACTAATCAAGTCTAGGAACTTGTGGACCTTCCTGGAGGGTAAAACCTATAGGGTGTAAGTAGGAATACAAAAGAAAGAGTGGAGTTGATAAGAAAGTCGAAACCTACTAGGTTAGACTATAGCAAAGGCTTACACACAAAAGGAAGAAATCGGCTATGAGGAAACCTTTTCACTTATAGCCATACTTAAGTCCATCCATATTTTTTTGTGCATTGTTGCCTTTCTTGATTACGAGATTTAACAAATAGATGTCAATACAGCTTTCTTGAATGGCTATCTTGATAAGACCGTGTATATGGTACAACCAAATGGGTTCAAAGCTAAGGGTCAAGAGAATTAAGTCTGCAATTGCTAAAGTCTATTTATAGACTTAAGTAAGCTTCTCATTTTTGGAACATAAGATTTGACTAAGTGGTTAAGACTTATGGGTTCAAACAAGATGTGGACGAACCATGTGTTTACGAACACATTAAGGATAGGAAAGTGGGTTATCTATTGCTCTATGTAGATGACATTCTACTAATTGACAATGATGTAGGGGTATTTCATCAATCAAATTTTGGTTGACCAAGTAGTTTGATGTGAAGGACTTAGGTGAAGCTAATTATGTTATGAGAATTAATCCAAATCTTTAGAGATAGAAAGAATAAAATGATAGCCTTATCCCAAGCTTCATACCTAGACAAGATTCTTAAGAAGTTTGCAATGCATAATTCCAAGAAAGGTGGGCAACCGTCTAGGTATGAAATTACTCTTTCCAAAAGAGACGGTCCAAACAATGATGAGTAAAGAGAATACAAGAAGAAGGTACCTTATGCTTTGATAGTAGGTAGTCCTATGTATGTTATGCTTTGCACGTGACCTGACATATGTTATATGGTCAGGATAGCGAGTTGATTTCTATCGGATCCAAGACCAAACCATTAGGCTACAGTTAAACATTTTTTTAAGTACCTAAAAAGGACTAGAGGTTATATGCTAGTGTATTCTAGTAAGGATCTAACATCTCTTAGATACACTGATTCATTTTCAAACCTATCTAGATATGAGAAGATTGACTTCTAGATCTATGTTTACTTTAGGAGAAGGCACCATTGTTTGGAGGAGATCAAGCAAGCTTGCGTTGCTGATTCAATAATGAAGGCCGAGTATAGGGCTACCAATGATGTTTCAAAAGAAGCAGTGCGGCTCTGAAAGTTTGTTGGAGATCTTGAGGTAATTCCTAGTGTGGATAAGTCGATTATGCTATACTGTGATTATAGAGCAACAATAGCTAATATTAAGGAAACAAGATACCACAAAATGAGCAAGCACATAGATTGGAAGTATCATATGATAAAGGACTTTACTGAGGATGGATATGTTAATATGTACTGGATTGCATTTGAGGACAATATAGCTAATCTTTTCATGAAGACACTACCTATGAGGACCTTTGAAAAGCAAATAAAAGCTATAGGGATGTGTATATGTCATGTTTACTCACTTAGGACAAGTGGGAGATTGTTAGACTAAGTGCCCTAAGGGTTAAATAATGTACTTGTTTTTGGAGACATTTAATTAATAATGAGTTTATTATTATTTTCATATATCAAATATTCTCCTTTTTATGCTAATTTATGTTGAATGTATGATAAGCAAACAAAAGTCTGAACTGTCATTCTAAACATTTAGGATCATGCATATGACGGACGAATTATACAAAAGATATAAATATTAAAGGTGAAAGTCTAAATAAAAAGATCCGCAATATAGGGAATGGAGTTCGGCGCTTTATTCATGTTAAGATTGTTATATTGTCTACATCATTAATGGAAAATGGCATGTCTTTGTCATTGGAGTTGGACTCCACGAGTAAAAACATTGGTATACTGTCATTGGTGATATTATATTGGATTGGGACTAAAGATGAATTGATTTGATAAATAATTCTATTTGAATAAATCAATGCACTTTAGACAATTATATGTGTTACATCTTAATCTTGAAATGAATCAATAAGTCTGTATTCTTGACTTGTTTGTTTTTTTAATATACTATAAGCTAATTAACATCTTAAATTATATGAAGGTACGTATATAGTTATGTTGGAGACATGACTCTTGATAGATATAAACTTGTAATTAATAGATATGGGATTCATAGGTTTTTTTATAGAGTTAGTGATATTCTCTTATAGGCATTATCTTGTAATTGGAAACTGGGGCATTCAACAATTTGGATACATATGTGTAATTGAATGGTATACTGTTTGTATTGGTTATGATTAGTGAGTATTCCAATGGTGAGATAATGGAACATAAGATAAATATAATCGGGAAGGTAAAATGGAATTTATCCTTAAGCCGATTACAAATATCCTATGAGGATGTTACATATTATCATATATCATAGACGATAAACTTATTGGAGTTTCGCAATTTATATAGTTTAATAGTGCAGCTCAAAGCTTTTAGTGGAATAGCTTTATAGTTAATAATAATAAAATTTACATGTTGAGGATATGTTACTTTATAATTATAGGAGCTTGATCTAATATGTCCATCAGGTTCCCTTTGTTAACTTATAATAGTTCCTATAATGATACGACATGTTTTTCTTACAATTGGTAACTTATGTTATTTATTAAATTGGCTAAAATTTGATTAATTGGATTCAATAGTTCATGTTATTTTATTGGTTGAAATAATTTTATGAATTAATTCAAAATAAATGAGTTAAACTATTTGAGATAGATTTTTTTGATATAGGATTATCTATTTAGAATCATTTTAATAAGAAAACTTTTCTATTGAATTATTTGAATTAAAATTGAAGTGTTATCGTAGGTACTTGGTTCAAATAAAGTATGATTTATCTCTTAGATTTCAATGGGTAAATCAAGATAACACTTTGGAGGTGGAAAACGCGTGGGAGCTTTGCTACATCAGTCTGGTTGACCAAACGGAGTATAGGCGGGTCAACCCGACCCTGCCACATAAACAATCCGAGGGTAATGTGTTTTTACTTTGAAAGTTGATCCCAACTCGCATTTTCAAGCTAAATTTGATAAGGACTAGTATGCTTAAAAATAAAATGTCTCCCCTAGAATGGTGGGACTTCCTACCTTCTCAATGCCATTAAAGGAAATCTTTCTATTTAGGTAAGTTGTTACCCTCACTTAACTACCAAAGAAAAAAGTTGTGACCTAGTTTAACTTGGTGGCATGTGTAGTCATTGCAAAGGAATATATATATATATATATATATATATTTATTTTGTATCTCTACATAGCTTTAAAAAAAAAAACAAAAACTCTATATTAGTTTTGTGTGAATATGGCACATTATGGGAACTTTAAATAGGGCATTTGGGAACGTAGTTGAAACTATAAGTTGAAATAAAAAATGTTGTAGCATGTAAAAGAAACCATTGTAGAAAGTAGGTTGGGTTCCATAGGTGTTCCTAAACACTCTATTTGTTATTTATTTTCAAGTTTTCCTTATTTGTAAAGCTTTTTAGGACGGCATGATCTCATTTATTCATGTGTTGAACAAAGAATTTGGCAACAAATTTTCAATTGTTAGTCATGATTTCTGCAAATCAAAAGATAACTCATGGAGAAACATTATTCATCAGTGTGCCAAAATTACATTTTTTTATCCCATGGTCCTAGACCAGAATTCATTAATATCGATTTTTTTCTTCTTCAAGTGAAATATCGATCTCTTGATATATGAAAATTAGCGAAAAAACAATATTGAGCCCTTATTGTGGAATAAAGAACCTTTTGTACATTAATCCTATGTTCCAACATCAACTATGCTATTTTGGTAGTTTTCCATTATAACCATAAGAAAACTAACATGTAATGTACAAGAAATTAAGGGTATGTTTACCAAACCGTAAAGGAACGTAAAAGAAAAGATAACAAGGTTGGAAAGAAAAGTAAAGTAATGGGACTGAGCATCATTCATTCCATTGCTAGTGTTTACTTACTTATTTGATAGTACAATGAGAAACAATCCAATTTTCTTTCGAGTGTTTACTAAACTTAGGAACATTAATCTTTTTTATATAATTAAAAAAATATCCTTTTTATATTCTTTTGCTTATAGCTAAAAGTATATTTGTAGATTTCATAGCTTTTAACTAGGAATCAATAATATAGGGGTCCATTTCGTCATAACTTTCTCAAAACCCTTGTTTGCTAGGGTTTTCTTTCTTTTATCTACCTTAGAGCATCGCCTACTCAAGAGTGGAGTAGGCAAAGGGTCAGAGTCTGAAAACCTTTAATTGTCGGCTCCTTAGATGGGTGGCCAAACAATGCGGAGAGGGGTCTCTGGCAGTGACATAATTTTGCCACAGTTTGGGGGGAGATATAATAATGGACGGGATGGCTCCGCTCGTGGGTTGGGCTATGCGCTCTACCCTGGAAGTGGCCTGATTGCAAGTTGGCAGAGAAGAGGCGACATCTTTCTTCATAGAGGTGGAGGCGCACTGATGTTTATTTTGTTGGGCTTCATGGAGGTTCGTGACTTGCTGGTGTGATAGAGCTGCGACGATGATGGCCTCCTTGGCAAGCAGAGAAGGGTGACAATAACTCTCTCCTTTGCACTGGTGGCTTAGCTCCAGTTCGGTTTCCTCTTGGCCCATTGGTAGATTTGTGGGTTCTCTTCCTTTTTTAGCAACAATTGGTTTGTCACTAGAGTCTTTGAAGTAGTGGTTTGGTTTCTACATGTTTGTTTCATTTTCTATGATTGTAAAATAAAATCAATGTTGTTTGCACCGTTTAGTTGTAGTATTTTCACATTTTGTTGGATTTCTATTGTGATAATGAAAGTAGTCTCCCCATTATCCAAAGTAGTCTTTTGATTTAGACTACAAGTTAGTGTGCTTTGCAGTGGTGTGATTGGCCTTGGTGCCATTAGCTGCTCGATCATGCTTGATCGGAGTTGGTCATCATCTATAGAGATGTGTTTGAAAGAGCCATTTGTGTGCTCAATTAGTTATATGCCTTTTTGTTTTTATTTTATTCGAACTTAGTACACGTTTTACTCCCTTGACCATTTTAATAGAATCTCTACTCTAGGCTTAAACTAGCCTATCAGTGCAAGGCCATCGACCTACCAAACTAACCCACTGACTGGCCAAACTCATAAGCTAGGAGGCTGATTTGTTAAAAAATTGGGTTTTTCCAGTTTTTCCTCCAAAGTCCAAATTGAGGAAAAACTTAATTCAAACTTGTTTTTTTGTCAAATCTTGAAGCAATCAAGAGTCTAAAATATTCAGAAACATACCTACAAACAAAAAAAAAAAAAAAAAGCCAATTTCCCTAGATCTAGACATTAAAATCATAATCAAGAGTTTAAAATCAAAGTTTGAACAAACCTAAAAACCTAGAACTCATGAGTCCAAAATTGAAGCATAGGATTATTCAAATTACAATCATGAAGTCATAGATTCAATATTTCCAAATCATAAACAACATGACCATAATGCAATTCTATCAACAAATTCCAACATAAGCTTCAAATAAATATGAGCTCATCACAAAACTGTTAGAAAATGAGTACATGGTAGATTTTAAAAATTTTTATTGAAAATGTTTTCCTAAAAACAAGTTAGGCATGCTATATATATAAATTAATAAAAAATCTTCCGTACCTTTTAAGGGACCAAAAAGCATAGGAATAGTGACGAGAGAATTCTATCCAAAGATCCTCAACCAACTAGTCTTTCTTATTATTCTCTTTCCAAATCAAAGTACGGATGGTCGCACGTCGTTTAGTCTTTTCTTAGGTGACTTCTCCTTCTAACCACTGGAGAAAATCAAGAGTTAAAATTTGATATGTTAAATAATAGCTCTATGGAAGTTTCAGAGTCTTCACAGCAAAATAAAAAAACTCTTTTTTAAATCTTTCAAGTGATCTAAAAAAATAGAAAATTGTTCCCTTTATTTCCTTTCCATAATTCAGTGATGTGATTGCACATAATAGAAGTTTAGCACGTAGTACATGCAACAATGTGGCACCATAGATACCATATTGTGAATCTTTGTTACAAATGACATGTGGAGGAGCTTTATCTAGTATATATGATTGTAAAATCCAGGAAACAACTACTACAAAATAACCAATGAAATCTCTGAACATTGGTATGCAATGATTCTCTAAAAATCCAAGTCTGTCCCCTAATGAAACTATTCTTATAAACACCCAAGTGGAAAAATTAAAAATATCAAGAATGAATTTTTCTTATTTCAAAGATTGTGTGACAGAGCTGTCACTTTACCACGGGTGCCACCAAAGTTTAAATCCTAATTATCATCATGTAACTATACTAGGAAAGCCAAAAAACAAAAAAGAGGGCAGAAAAGTGCACGGTTTGGTTGTGTTAAAGCACAGTCTCTTTAAGCTTGGTTCACAAATTTGGTCATTGATATCTCTACAAGTGTTTCTTGTAAGCTTCTCCAAAGCGTGTGCCCAACTTGCGTGTATAGCCTCATATATTATGTTAAATATTATTGTTACTATTGCTTTTTATTTTGGCTACAAAACAATAAAAGCCAGATGGAAAAAAAAATTCAGGCCAACGGGAAACAGCTTTTTTGGACCATATTTATTCGTCCTTGCTTGCTATTTTGCCTATTTGGTGGCCACAACTTGGTTTGTTCCACTAATTTTATGTCACCTTTTCTTTTGTCTTCTCGTATCATTCGCTATTAAAAATAAAGCAAGTTTTTTGAGAGTTTCTAATTTTTTTATTTATTGTTGTAAACTTGCTAAAACTACAAACACTTTGAGATTGAGACACTAAAATGGTAAAAAAGATCATGATCAAATACTTTAGTCCAGTGGTTAAACATATAGACACAGTAAAATCACACTCAACTCCATCTAATGATAAAGAGTTCAAATCTTCCTACTTCCTTAAAAAAAATACTCTAGTCCAAAGTTTAGCATCGCTATGGACAAACACTTTTCAACCAGGATTTCCATATATTTTCTCAACCTACCGTTTTTGAACTTTATCATCTTTTTTGTCACATCACATTGTAGTAAAACCCAAATGAAAAGAGTAAGAATTGATGAAGGAACATAAAGAATTAGAGGTTTGGGCTTTGGACCGTTACCATATCAAACCAACACCAAAAGGGAATGAAAATGGATATGGATAAACATCCTATAGATGGATTCAGGGTCTTGTTGGTAAGCTCATAAATTTTCTTTCACACTGGTCTGGCCATGAGTACTTATGCAACACAAGCCAACAAGCAACAAGTAACTCTTTTTCATTGTCAGTTTCTGCACACCATTTCTCACATGCCTTTCCTCTTCTCCTAAACGCCTTATTCCCTATCTGATTCCCGATCCAAACACATTTGTAGCCAGCCAAGATCCAAGCATGTTGTAACTTGTCAAAGTTTTAAGTGATTTTCAAGTTGCTCAGGTACCTGGACTTAGCTTATATAGATGGTGTTTGGCATTAAACTTGTGTTAACCATTAAGAAATATCTTCACCGCCCTCTTACGATTTTACTTTGCAAAAGAGCGATCCCCAAAACAAATATATATGAGTGTGTGAGAAACAACATGAGAAATGGTATTATTAATAGGGTTGTGACAAACTCAACTGGAAATAATTTAGTGTGTTTTGAGAACGTAGTTGAAACTTGAAACTATATAATTAGAAGCAAAATAATCTAAAATATGAGCGCTTCACACTATAACAGTTTGAACTAATAATTTCTAACGGTGTTGCTAAACAAAGCTAAAAATGCTGTTTTGACCCCATTTGAAAACCCAATTTCCTGTTCTTGTGTAGATGTTATGTTTAATTTTAAGCTCGAAAGTTCTGTATATTCACAAGTGCAATATGAGAAAGCTAAAATTAAAATACACACACAGAATAAGCTACCCCTATTGATTAAGGCCCCTTCGGCATGCTTTGTTTCTCAGATAAAAATTGAAATTTAATACAGGATTTCACTTTTGATTTTAAGATTATACAAAACCCCAGTTAAATTCTGTCTTTTTGGACAACTTCACTATGGGCTCAACTATGAAAGCAGCAACTTTTAGTAGGTCTTCACTCTCTTTTGAGATAACTCCAATCCTTGACCAGTCCCCAATGTACCTGAAAATTCAATTTCCTTCAATGCATTAGTCATGTGATGGAAGAAGTTTGGTAGAAGAAAAGAAAGAAACTTCAGTTTCATGAAAATTTTAGTTAAGGCAAAAGAAAGCTTACCCTGCATCAATGAATCCCAATCCAAACATGGCAATGGCAAATTGACCAAGAACTGTGCTTGAAATTCTTAGTGGAAGATTGGGTCCTTGCTGGGTTTTTGAAGTCTCCGCCAAATCTATCTTTTTCGCCAGTGTGATGCCGAATCTCCTGCCATTTTTATCTTAAAATAGACAAGAGGAAAGGTTGCTCAAGATAAAGCTCTTTTCTGCCACTGCCATTTTCCCTCTCATATGTTTTATTCTAGGCCTCTCTTATCTCTCTGGCCTACCTTTCCATTTCCATTGACCACGCTGACGACCAACAGAAGTTACAAAAAATTCGATGAAACTGAAAAAATCAGGGTCAAAAGTAAAATTTGCTAACGTTGAAGGTTGTTTTGGTACATCGGATGTTGTTTGCTCATTGGCAACAATAATCCTTGTCATGATACTAGTTAAAAGCACGTGCGTACCAAATTTGTCAATATTTTTTTTATTCAAACAATATAACTAAAACAAATCAATTAGTTTTTCTATCAATTGATTATTTGAGTGAGTTATTTCAGTCAACAATTAAGTAAATAAAAAATTTATTCAACCATGTTTGGTATTAAAAATATTTTAGAAAATATGAAAAAAATAATAATTTTAATTGGGACAAATTATATGAAAGAAAATACTTCAACGATATACAATTAAACTATAAAATTTTGAGAAAAATGCTGAAAAGAATGGCAAAAATAAAAAGGATAGAATATTTGGGGAAGAAAAACAAAGAAAAATGGTTGGAAAGAAAAGAAGAATAAAGAGGGACAGATGAAAAAGGAAAATTACTTAGGCAAGAAAAGAAAAAAAAAGTTTAAAGCGAAAAAAAAGGAAGGGGAACCAATGTAATGACTAGGAAAATTCATTAATAAAATCTAATTATTAATTGGGTTTAATCAATAAATTTACCCTTAAAAATTGTATTTTTTGTAAAAATTATAATAACGTACAAATAAGTAGTATTAATAGGAAACTCCACTGCAAACTTGACGCAATGTTGGATATTGTTAATACAGATTTTGTGAGAGTAAATACTCAAAAATTTGTAAATAATATTTATAAAATGAATTTTATACCACAATTAATTATAAAATTGTGATATAAACAGATGGATAATGAAGTTATAAATAAGATATAGAGTCTACCGAAACCCTAAACCAGTGCAAAAAGGGGGTCTGATGCGGTATAGGTATACTGCTAAGTGAAAACGTAAATATAAAAAATATTATGTTTAGCCTCCAAAAATAAACCAAAGGCAAGTAGAATGTTTTCTACTGTCTAAGAATATGTTTTTCATTGGTTTTACCATAATAGTATAAGAAAAATACTGTGTGATGAAAAATTATATAGTGTAAAATTTTGGGGCTCACCAAGTGGACACCCATTGAAATTTTATTGGGCCACCATGCCATGAAAGGCGGCCCAATCACACCTAGCCACTTAAGTAAGCCAATTGATTACTTAGTGAGTTACCATAATAAGATAAGCATGAATTAAAGTTTAACATGTAACGCCCGTTGCTTTCTTCTATGGACACTTATGTTAATTTAATGTTAGAATGTGATATTTTAATACTATTATTATTTATGTTAAGTAAATTAACATTTTATTTAAATTAACATTTTATTTAGTGATGTCGCAGGTGATGACATGTGGGATCGATGTACTCAGGATGTTCATGTCTAACGTGTGATAGGCTTAAAGTATTTATTTATTTATTTTATGGGTTTCAACTTGCTCTAAATTTATAATTTTTATAATGCTTTAGGGTTATGTATGTCTACAGTTATATTCTTGAGGATAACATGAATTTTATTGCATATTTTTTTTATTTTATTAATGATGCTATGATAATTACACATGTAGTATTTTTATTATAATGACATTACGAAAATTGATAATATAGAATGTCTAAGAGAATAATGTGATAATATAGAATGTCTAAGAGAATAAATTGATAATATTAATTATCACATTATTCTCTTAGACATTCTATATTATCAATTTTTGTAATGTCATTATAATAAAAATACTATATGTGTAATTATCATAGCATCATTAATAAAATAAAAAAATATGCAATAAAATTCATGTTATCATCAAGAATATAATTGTAGACATACATAACCCTAAAGCATTATAAAAATTATAAATTTAAAGCAAGTTGAAACCTCTAAAATAAATAAATAAATACTTTAAGCCTATCATCACGTTAGACATGAACATCCTAAGCACATCGATCTCATATGCTGTCATCTGTGACATTACTAAATAAAATGTTAATTTACTTAACATAAATAATAATAGCACTAAAATATCACATTTTAACGTTAAATTAACATAAGTATCTATAGAAGAAAACAACGGGCGTTACATAACAAGCTAAGAATTTTTTTCATTTTCTTCTCCTTCAACCCCACGGCAGCCATTAGTGCTCCATTTCAAAAAATTTTTCAAACCCAAATCTTTGCAAAATTGACCCCAATTGAGTTCAAGAAGCAAAGTTCAAAGGATTTTATTAAGTTTAAGGTAAAAATGTAAAATTTTTTCCAAGTTCTCTTAAGATTTTCCTTGGGTTAAGGGGGTAATTTGATTCAAGGAATTTTTATGTGAAAATGTCTAGGAAATGTTTCAAAGGAGCCCTTGGAAAGGCTAGAATCACAAATTTCCTTTGGGTAAGTTTTAATTTCTCAAACTTAAGGTTTATATGTTTTTTTTTAATTTTGATTATTTCAAAAAGCATATTGGTATTCAAGCAAGATTGTGATTGAATTCTATGGGTATATAGTCTATGGCATGTTGGTATTGTTGAAATTAGGGGTTAAATGTGAAAAGTGTTGGTTTATGCAGAATAGGTTAGTTTTGTAATTTAGATGTTAGTTTTGCAAAGAATAGTGATTTAGCAGGAAAATGGTTTAGGCAAGGGTTGAAACTGCCTTCACAGTGGTGGAATGCTGTTTTAAAACTTATTCTTACAAAAATGACTCAAGGACTAAATTACAAAGAAAAAGTTTTTCTCAACAGATTTAAAAAATGACCAAAAACACCCTTTTGCAATGAGAATTTCAAAAAAGTTAAAACACGAAAGTTGTAGATCTCGATGAAACTATTAAAAATCACAAATGGTTTGTCGAAATTAGCATTCGTTTGTAAGATATTAATTTTACAAAAACTTGTTAAAATTGGAAAAAAATTTAAAAGGGCAAAAATGTCATTTTGTAAAAGGATTTTGGGTATGGTATTTTAAGCAAAAATATTCCTTACAAAAAATGAAAAATTATGGTTTAAAGAGATTAATTTTAGTCCTGAGGGTAAAATTGTCAAAATTTTCAGATAGAGGCAAAATTGTAAAGTTTTATTAAAATAGGGCACTGATGTAAAATAAGGAAACCCAACACCCCAGGGTATTATTTTAAGATCAATATGCAACTATTTTTGCTAAAATAGCAAAGTCGAGCTCAGGAAATTTAGGAAGGCCCATCGAGGGCAAAATTGTCCTTTTTTCACGAGTAACCCAAATAGCTTCAAAACGTTCCCAAATGGGAAAAGGGATTATCAGAAAGATTTTTGCTCTTCGTTAGAGATGATAGGGTAGAGTAAGATAGGAATAAGAAAACCCATGATTATTAAAGTTGTTTATAGTAATGCAACTCGATCTATTAATTAACGATCGCTTTGTATTGACACATAGAGGAAGTAATGAAAGTTTGGCTAATAGTGTTAAAATTGGCCAAACAGGACCCTAGAAGACTAGAAAAAAGAGGACTGAGTTGACTCGTATAGCAACCCAAAACTAAGGAAGTACCAATCCCACCTATATGTTAGACATGTATGCCCTAAGGAGTAAAAATGTAATGAGTTTTTGAAGACATTTTTATCAATAAAGAATTCATTTATTATTCATATACCAAATCTTGTCCTTTTTACGTTCATATTTGTTGAATGTATGATAAGCAAACAATAGTCTGAGACTGTCAGTCTAAACCTTTAAGAATTGGGCA
>CAMOHE010049521.1:31841-42035 GCA_946598075.1 Artocarpus hirsutus
TTAAGGGTATGTTTACCAAACCATAAAGGAATGTAAAAGAAAAGATAACGAGGTTGGAAAGAAAAGTAAAGTAATGGGACTGAGCATCATTCATTCCATTGCTAGTGTTTACTTACTTATTTGATAGTATAATGAGAAACAATCCAATTTTCTTTCGAGTGTTTACTAAACTTAGGAACATTAATCTTTTTTATATAATTAAAAAAATATCCTTTTTATATTCTTTTGCTTATAGCTAAAAGTATATTTGTAGATTTCATAGCTTTTAACTAGGAATCAATAATATAGGTGTCCATTTCGTCGTAACTTTCTCAAAACCCTTGTTTGCTAGGGTTTTCTTTCTTTTCTCTACCTTAGAGCATCGCCGACTCAAGAGTGGAGTAGGCAAAGGGTCAAAGTCTAAAAACCTTTAATTGTCGGCTCCTTAGATGGGTGGCCAAACAATGCGGAGAGGGGTCTCTAGCGGTGACATAATTTTGCCACAGTTTGGGGGGAGATATAAGAATGGATGGGATGGCTCCGCTTGTGGGTTGGGCTATGCTCTCTACCCTGGAGGTGGCCTGATTGCAAGTTGGCAGAGAAGAGGCGACATCTTTCTTCATAGAGGTGGAGGCGCATTGATGGTTGTTTTGTTGGGCTTCATGGAGGTTCGTGACTTGCTGGCGTGATAGAGCTGCAATGGTGATGGCCTCCTTGGCAAGCAGAGAAGGGTGACAATAACTCTCTCCTTTGCACTGGTGGCTTAGCTCCATTTCGGCTTCCTCTTGGCCCACAGGTAGATTTGTGGGTTCTCTTCCTTTTTTAGCGACAACTAGTTTGTCACCAGAGTCTTTGAAGTAGTGGCTTGGTTTCTACATGTTTCTTTTATTTTCTATGATTGTAAAATAAAATCAATGTTGTTTACACCATTTAGTTGTAGTATTTTTCACATTTTGTTGGATTTATATTATGATAATGAAAGTAGTCTCCCCATTATCCAAAGTAGTCTTTTGATTTAGAGTACAAGTTAGTGTGCTTTGTAGTGGAGTGATTGGCCTTGGTGCTATTAGCTGCTCGATCATGCTTGATCGGAGTTGGTCATCATCTATAGAGAAGTGTTTGAAAGAGCCATTTGTGTGCTCAATTAGTTATATGCCTTTTCGTTTTTATTTTATTCGAACTTAGTACACGTTTTACTCCCTTGAGCATTTTAATAGAATCTCTACTCTAGGCTCAAACTAGCCTATCGGTGCAAGGCCATCGACCTGCCAAACTGACCCACTGACTGGCCAAACTCATAAGCTAGGAGGCTAATTTGTTAAAAAAATGGGTTTTTCCAGTTTTTCCACCTAAGTCCAAATTTAGGAAAAACCATAATTCAAACCTGTTTTTTGTCAAATCTCGAAGCAATCAAGAGTCTAAAATATTCAGAAACATACCTTGTCATGCCCCGGAGTACGGGAGGTGACGTGGTGGATTAATTAAGTTAATTAAGTGGAAATTTTGTTAAAAATTGGGTTTTAGAATTAATTTTATTAGTAAAAATGTGATAATTTTAAAAGCTTTTATTTAAAGCTAATAGTTGTAATATTTGAACAAGTGAGAATAACAAAATGAATAATAAGGAAATAGTAAAAACAATAAAAATATAAGGTGGAGTGAAAATGGGTCCCACTGACCTACATCTTGTGTACATATATAGTACTGACAATATTGTAATACAACCACAGTCTAGAAATAAAGAAAGTTAAGAATTTACATGCATTGTTTTGCTATAATACAACCTACCAAAATCTTCTACTGGTCACAAGTCCGGACAGCGGACTCTTCTCCGATCCTAAGCTGATATCTACCTATGGGGTAAGATTTGAAAACAAATAAAACGTGAGCAAAAGACTCAGTAGGACTATTTATTTAAAACATTTAATTCTTTAAAAGGAAGTTTCATTAATCAAATAAACATTTAGAAAATGAACTTAAATGAGTAACAGATAAATAAACAAATAAATGAATAAATAATTAATCAATTAAATAAATACGGAAGTAAGAATCCAATAAAGACCTTTCTTACCAAAATAATTTTATAAGTCAACCCGAAAGAATAACATTTTCTTTTCTTGGGAAAACCATATGTAAATCACCACCGTTGTAGCCCAACTAGGTTTCGGGACCTACCCCTAAGGTTGCACACTACACGACCCGATCTCTAATATGGCATCATGCCCCAATATATATATATATATACACATATATATATCTTTCATGATTATTAAAATCTCTTTTTACCAAATATAATCATTTACATTTATTATGAGGTTTATTATGAAAGCACCTCGATCTATCGTTTTAGAAAACAGTCAATAAAATCCTTTTTCAATTAACCATTAAAAAAACATTTTTGTTAAAATTTCATTTGAGGCCAAAACATTTAAAACTGGCTACCAAATAAGGGGTAGAAGTCTTACCTCAATACTCGTGTCGATGTCCTACACCATAATCCGGTCCGCTATACGTTAGCTCCGCGGATCCACGCATAACCTTAATGAAAACTAGGTCTATTAGTATTTAGCGTGATATTCTCTATGTTACTAAATCATCTCATGGTATCCTAGTGTGCCATTTAGGTTTATAAAAATCATTTTATAAAGTTGGAATTTCAATCTGGGTTCAAAATAGTGAAAACAGGTGAAAAATCACAAAATCTCATCATGTCCTGTCGGCCTGCCGGTCGCCTTGGTTCGACCAGCCGAACTATGCAGTTTGGCCTACCGGAGGTCCAAGTCCGATCGATCAAACTTTTCCAGGTTCGGTCTGCCAATCGGATGAATCTGGCTTGCCAAACATGAAGTTTGGCCTGTCGATCTGAAAAAATTTTAGAATTTTTCAGGTAAGGGTCTCGGCCTCCCTGAGCCCAAATCTTCAATTGCAACCTGTTTTCTCAATTCTTAGGCATGGGTAATAATCATAAATAATAGAAAAACATAGTAGATTACTTTTTAATGCATTAAAACAAGTTTTAAACAAAATTTTTGGAAAAATCCAAAAATGAGAAAAATTTGAGAAAAATGAAAAATCTTGTTTCAAATCCGTTTTTGATGAAACAAAGTTTGTATTCTAGATAATCTAAGTTCATCTAACCTAGATTGATGGTTTTCTAAGCTTAGAAAAAGCTTAGATTTCAAAATACAAGAAAAATTGAAAAATTTAAAAAGTTTAGAAATTTTGAAAACAAACCTTGGATTAAGCTTTGATTCGAGTTTGTAGTTGCTCAATCGTGTTTCCGAGCCTTCAATTCACAATCCTGAGGCTTGAAATTGAATTTTATTTCAAAATTTTAGAGAGAGATTGAGTGAGAATGAGCGGAACCGAGAGAGAGAATGAGGAAGAGAGACACGGGCAAGAGAGAGAGCGAGAGAGAAAATGAGTGAAAGAGAGAGAGTGAGTGAGATAAATAGAGGAAGAGGGAGAAAATTAGTTGCACAAAACCGTGTGCAACAACACACTATTTTCAAATAAAAGCTACTTGGTATTTAACAAATCATTTTATTAAAATTTAAAATAACAATTAAAATTAATCAAGAGTAATTAAAAATTATTAAAATAATCAAAAGTATTATAAGTTTAGAAATTTCACAAAGTGATCAAATTAAGTTTAGAATATTCACTATGGCACACTAATTCACCATTCTACACATTAATAACATTTAATTAATTTCGGGGTGTTACAACTCTCCACCCCTAAAAGAAATTTAGTCCTCGAAATTTACAAATCAATTCAAAAACAAAACAAATGCGGACACAACTCCCGCATACTCGACTCTAATTCCCAAGTGGCTTCATCAACCCCGTGATGCTGCCACACGACCTTAACTAACGAGATCTCATGACGGCGTAAGCTAATCACTTTACGATCAATGATCTGGATCGGCACTTCTTCATACGTCTTTTCCTGAATCTGTATGTCTTGGCGTGAAACAATCTTATATTGCTCAAGTGGACAATTCTGAAGCATTGACACATGAAATACGTCGTGAACATGCGAAAGTTTTGAAAGAAGGTTGAGTCGATAAGCAACCACACCAACACGTTGAGTAATCTCGAATAGTCTGACATATCTTGGCGCGAGCTTTCCTTTCACTCCGAATCGTGAATTGCCTTTGCGAGGTGATACCTTCAAAAGAACAAACTCCCCAACCTTGAATTCTAAGGGTCGACGTCTTCTATCCGCATAGCTCTTTTGTCGACTCTGAGCTGCTTTCAGTCGATCTCGAATCACGAAAATATTTTCATTGCTATCACGAATCTCATCTGGCCCAAGAATAATCCTATCTTCCGGTTCGGCCCAACACACCGGTGATCGACACGGTCGTCCATATAGTGCTTCGAACGGTGCCATACCAATACTCGATTGATAGCTGTTGTTGTACGCAAACTCTACCAGATGCAAGTACTTTTTTCAATTCCCATCAAAATCTAATGCGCATGCACGTAACATGTCTTCGAGAATCTGAATAACTCGCTCAGATTGCCTATCGGTCTGAGGATGAAATGCCATGCTGAATTTCAAATATGTACCCATGGCCTCCTAAAAGCTCTTCCAGTATTTAGCATTAGACTTGGTATCCCTATCTGAGGTGATGGACAAAGGAACTCCGTGCAATCTTACTATGTTCTGCATATACAATTCCCTAAGAATCCTTCTCGAACATGTCAATCTAAACGGAATGAAGTGAGCTGACTTCGATAACCTATCGACCACAACCCAAATTGCATCGTGTTGCTGCTCCGTCCTTGGCAATCTGGTAAGAAAATACATCGTCACATGTTCCCATTTCCACCCTGGAATAGGAAGTGGCTGAAGTTGACCTGCTGGCTTCTGATGCTCGGCTTTCACCTGAAGACAAGTTGCACACTTGGCCACGTATTCTCAAATATCCTTCTTCATACCTCTCCACCAATACTGCCTCTTCAAGTCATGATACATCTTCATGCTCCCTAGATGAATGGCGAATTGAGACTTATGAGCTTCGTCCATGATGGCCTTTGTTACTTCTGTGATAGCTGGAACTACTAGACACTCCCTGAAGTATAACGATCCATCCGTATGTATTTTTCATTCTTTAAACTGCTCCCCATTCTAAATTCGAGTCTAGATTCCCTGAAGATGCTGGTCTTGCCACTGATTCTGCTTCACCATCTGAACAAGAGCTGGGGTCATCTCCATGTTGTACACCGAAATGTGATCATAGTCTTCATGATACTATAGCCTGTACTCACTTACTGCCGCATCCCTTCTCCAATCTTCAAGAGCCAAACATGCAAGTATCCTTGAAGATTTTCGACTGAGCGTATCCGCAACGACGTTAGCTTTCCCGGGATGATACTGCAACGCAAAATCATAATCCTCCATGTATTCTATCCATCTCCGTTACCTTAAGTTCAAATACCTTTGAGTAAACAAATACCTCAAACTCTTGTGGTCAGAGAAAACCTAAAATATCACCCCATACAGATAACATCTCCAGATCTTCAGTGCATGAATCACTACTGCGAGCTCTAAATCATGAGTAGGGTAATTTCGTTCGTGAGGTCGTAACTGTCTCGATCCATATGCTACCACGTGTCCATGCTGCATCAACACACACCCAAGTCCACGTCCTGAAGCATCTGTATAAACTTCATACGGCTCTTCACTATTGGGAATAATCAACACTAGTGCTGAAGTCAACCGATTCTTCAATTCTTGAAAAGCGAACTCACATTCTTCGTTTCACTCGAACCTGACATTTTTCCTGACCAGTCTTGTCAACAGTGCTAGTATCTTCGAAAAGTCCTTTACAAATTTCCTATAATATCCTACAAGTCCCAAGAAGCTGCGGATCTCTACCACATTCCTCGGTCGTTCCCATTCCACAATGGCTTCTATCTTAGACAGATCCATGGAAATACCATGCTCAGAGATGACATGACCTAGAAATTTGACCTCTGTCAACCAAAACTCACATTTTTCCTTCTTGGCATATAACTAATGTTCTCGCAGAGTCTAAAGCATGATCCTGAGATGCTGCTCATGCTCCTCCCAAGTCTTAGAATAAACCAAGATGTTGTTAATAAACACGATTACGAACTGGTCCAAGTAGGGCCTAAATATCCTGTTCATCAAATTCATGAAAGCTGCTGGAGCGTTCATCAATCCAAACAGCATTACTAGGAATTCAAAATATCCATACCGAGTCCTGAAAGCTGTCTTAGGAATATCTTCTTCCTTAATCCTAAGTTGATGATATCCTAACCTCAAGTCTATCTTCGAGAAGTATCGCGAGCCTCCTAACTGATCAAACAACTCATCGATCCTGGGCAGAGGATACTTGTTCTTCACTGTGACCTGATTCAACTGTCGATAATCTATACATAACCTGAGGGTTCCATCATGCTTCTTTGCAAACAAAACCGTTGCTCCCTACGGCGATGTACTATTCTAGATGTATCCCTTATCAGCATGTTCCTGAAGTTGCTTCCTGAGTCCTTTCATCTCTGCTGGCGCCATCCAGTAAGGTGCTATAAAAATCGATGCTGTTTTTGGAAACAATTCAATACCAAACTCGATTTCCTGATGCGGTGGTAATCCTAGTAGCTCGTCGGGGAAGACATCTTCAAATTCATCTACCACTGGAATCACTACACGTCCTTTCGAAGCACTGGGCTCTCTTTCCAAATTCATGAGGATAGCATAACAAACAGCGTTCTTCTACCCTCTGAGACACGCTCTTACGAGACGCTCACTCATCAATCTATCACCACTACCCTGGTAAGTGATCATCGTCTCCTTATCAGACACTAGGGTTACTTTCCTAAGTTGGCAGTCCACTACTGCACTGTATCTAGATAACCAATCCATTCATAGGATTACATCATATGAACTCATGGGGATCACAATCAAATCACTTTTCAAAATCTCATCCCCAATCTTTATTTTACAAGCTTTATAAACATTATTCACACACACCCACCCCAAGGGTGAGGCTATAACAAAGGGTTCATCAAACTCTTCTATTTCTAATCCCAAGGCACGTATAAATGAGCTCAAAATGAGAGAATGAGTGGCACCAGTGTCAAATAACATGTGTGCTAAAGACTGAGAAACCATAATCGTATGATCGACGAATGCATTACTAGTCTGGGCATCTGAACTCCCTGATGTCATCATATGAACCTATATTGGAGCCTTCCTTTTTCCTCTACAAACATTGGTAGACCCTAGGTTAACTGGTTGATACTGTTGCGATGATGGCGACTGCACATTGGCTGTACTCGACGCTTGGTACTGAGGGACGTTACGTTGAAAGCTCTACGGTTGGTGTCCTTACACTGAATATGGCGGTTGTTGAGGAAATGACTGATGGAACGGAAGCTAAGGATACTGCTGAGGCTGAGGTAAAGTCTAAAGCTGGGGCTTATGACTAGCTCCTTCTCTGGTATGAAATCCTAGGCGAGCATTACTGATCGAGAAATTCCTCTTGATGTGTCCTGGCTGCTGACAAAAATGGTAATGGAAACTGTAGGGATTGCTATGCCCGCTGCTAGATGACCTGCTGCTGCGGCTGTTCGCGCCACTCTGCTTGTTCTTTCCCGAAGTTGGTCGACTACTGATGCTCCTCCTGTCGCTCCTTTGTGGTCCTCCTGACGTCTTGGCTTGATTCTCACAGTACTGTGCGTAATCATTTTTCACTGATATTACTGATGACACAAGCTCTCCGAAGTTCCTGAGTCGCAAGGTAACCACCTGTCGTCGAATAGGGGCTTTAAGTCTGTCTTGGAATTTGATACACTTCTCACGTTCTGATGCCACTACAGACGGAGCAAACCTGGCCAATTCATTAAACTTGCTTCGTATTCCCGTGCTGACATATCACCCTATTGCAACCTATAAAATTCTGTCGCCTTTTGATCCCTGTATCCTTGCGAAAAATAGCGGTCATAGAATAGCTCCTTAAATCTATCCCAACTGATGTTACCATTGTTCTCCAAATGTTTAGCTTGCTTCCACCAAGTATTGGCACTACCTTCAAACTTGAATGCCGCGAACTCCACGTGATACTCTGCTGGCACACCAAGAGTATCCAAATGCTTCACGATAGAATCTAGGCAATACTCCATCACCTACGGGTCCCCAATTTTGTCAAAAGTCGGTACAGATGCACGTCAGAATTCCATAAAGTACGAATGTTGATGACTAGCCTCAGAATCATCTAGTCTTGCCCTTGCTGCCATCTGCCGAAATGCAACAAACATAGCTCTCATCATGCCCTCATCGTTTCCAAACTCAATGTTAGCTATCGAACGACGTCTAGGTGCCATTCTCTCACTTCTAAAAACAAAATTTGGTCTATCAGCGGTATTTCATTGTCGTACCTATATGTGCACAATTCCCAAGGTTCAAAACCTTGAGCTCTGATATCATGCTGTCATGCCCCAAAGTACGGGAGGTGACGTGATGGATTAATTAAGTTAATTAAGCAAAAATTTTGTCAAAAATTAGGTTTTAGAATTAATTTTATTAGTAAAAATATGATAATTTTAAAAGCTTTTATTTAAAGCTAATGGTTGTAATATTTGAACAAGTGAGAATAACAAAATAAACAATAAGGAAACAGTAAAAACAATAAAAATATAAGGTGGAGCAAAAATGGGTCCTACTGACCCATATCTTGTGCACACATATAGTACTGATAATATTGTAATACAACCACAGTCCAGAAATAAAGAAAGTTAAGAATTTACATGCCTTGTTTTGTATAATATAACCTACCAAAATCTTCTACTGGTCGCAAGTCCGGACAGCAGACTATTCTCCGATCCTAAGCTGATATCCACCTATGGGGTAAGATTTAAAAACAAATAAAACGTGAGCGAAAGGCTCAGTTGGACTATTTATTTAAAACATTTAATTCTTTAAAAGGAAGTTTCATTAATCAAATAAACATTTAGAAAATGAACTTAAATGAGTAACAGATAAATAAACAAATAAATGAATAAATAATTAATCAATTAAATAAATACGGAAGTAAGAATCCAATAGAGACCTTTCTTACCAAAATAATTTTATACGTCAACCAGAAAGAATAACATTTTCTTTTCCTAGGCAAACCATATGTAAATCACTACCGTAGTGGCCCAGCTGGGTTTCAGGACCTGCCCCCAAGGTCACACACTAGACGACCCGATCTCTGATATGACATCATGCCCTAAAATATATATATATATGCATATATATATACATATATGTCTTTCATGATTATTAAAATCTCTTTTTACCAAATATAATCATTTACATTCATTATGAGGTTTATTATGAAAGCACCTCGATCTATCGTTTTAGAAAACAGTCAATAAAATCCTTTTTCAATCAACCATTAAAAAAAACATTTTCGTTAAAATTTCATTTGAGGCCAAAACATTTAAAACTGGCTACCAAAGAAAGGATAGAAGTCCTACCTCAATACTCGTGTCGGTATCCTACACCGTAATCCTAGTCCGTTATACATTAGCTCCGCGGATCCACGCACAACCTTAAATGAAAACTAGGTCTATTAGTATCTAGCATGATATTCTCTATGTTACTAAATCATCTCATGGTATCTTAGTGTGCCATTTGGGTTTATAAAAATCATTTTATAAAGTTGAAATTTCAATCGGGGTTCAAAATAGTGAAAACGGGTGAAAAATCATAAAATTTCATCATGTTCGGTCGGCCTGCCGGTCGCCCTGGTTCGGCCAGCCAAACTATGTAGTTTGGCCTACTGGAGGTCCAAGTCTGGTTGGCCGAACTTTTCCAAGTTCAGCCTACCGGTCAGATGAATCTGGCCTGCCGAACACTTGAATCCGGCCTGCCGAACACAAAGTTTGGCCAGCCGATCTGGAAAAATTTTAGAATTTTCTAGGCATGGGTCTCGGCCTTCCCGAGCCCAAATCTTCAATTTCAACCTGTTTTCTCAATTCTCAGGCATGGGTAATAATCATAAACAATAGAAAAATATAGTAGATTACTTTTTAATGCATTAAAACAAGTTTTAAACAAAATTTTTGAAAAAATCCAAAAATGAGAAAAATTTGAGAAAAATGAAAAATCTTGTTTCAAATCCGTTTTTGATGAAACAAAGTTTGTATTATAGCTAATCTAAGTTCATCTAACCTAGATTGAAGGTTTTCTAAGCT
>CAMOHE010049522.1:0-11639 GCA_946598075.1 Artocarpus hirsutus
CCTTTTACTTATCTCGATCTATGTTTACATATATATTTATATATATATATTATATGTGATATTAATAAATAAAATGGAGTCGGTAGATTTCTGAATTGTCTTGGCTTAATTCTGGTTAATTAATTAGTTATAAATAAACTCAAATTAATCACCTTGTGCAAAATTTTCATGACCCGTAAACACGACGTCTCGTTCTTATGTGGATTAAATGAACTTCACAAACGACTTATCGTTTTAGGCAAATAAGAACGACATATTGGTTGTTCTGGAAGACCAAAGAAAAATTTAAAAAATAATATAAAAATAAATTGCATAGAAAAAGAAAGGGAAAGGAAATTCTTAAAAAAAAAAAAAAAAAGAGAGAAAAGGAAAGGAAAAACAAAGCTTCAATTAAAAAAATTTCTCCTTTTTTACGAAGATCTGGCACTTTAATTCTCTTCTAAATCATCTCTTTCTCTTACGGCTCAGATAAAAAATGACATGTCTCTCAAATAAACAATTTTTTTTTAAAATCAATTGAATGATATAGATATGAAGAGAACTTATTTTTTGAAACCCTTAAAAGAAACATATTTTTCGAAAAGACATGTTCTTGTACAGAGAATAAAAAGCGCACATATTCTTTTCATGAACGTTCAAACGGTGTGCCGTTTCCTACAAAACGAAAAGTTCTACTCGTTTATAATTATTCTCATTTCACATAAACGATCTTTTGTTTGTAAAAAACATGAACGACTTGTCGTTTATAGAAACAAGAACGACATATTCGGTTTGTTCTTAAAAAACTCAACAACTTGATTTCCGACCTGTCGTTTATAGAAACAAGAACAAATTTGGTTATAAGACAACAAGAAAACAAGAAAAACAAATACCAAAGGCTAGATTGACTCTGCAACAGTTATATAAGAGTCTAGATTTACTGTCATATTTTTCTATGTTTTTAGCTGTTTATTCACTATTTTTTGACACATTATTTAAACAATAAAATTAAGCACATAAATATGAATTACATATTACAAGTAATTAAACAATTTATTTTGGGTGTCAAAATTTAAACAGAGACAACCAAAAAACAAAGAAAAATAGGACAGCAAATTCTGTTTTGAAGACTATTACTCACTTAACTTCTCTCCAAATGATACGACTTCAACCATAAACGACTTCTCATTTTAGGCAAATGAGAACATATTTCTTGTTAATAATAATAATAATAATAATGAAGAGCGACGGAAAATTAGGGAAGGAGTGAGCAAAGGAAGGTAAATACTAAATAGTATACAGAGCTTTGGGGGGAAAAAAAAAAAAAGATTTTCCATCGAGAGAGCGTATCCTCTAATACGACATGCCGTTGTGCCGTTAAAACAATAACAGATAGGAATGACGTGCCGTTTCAAAACAATTCCACTCCTTTTCACTTTTCATAAACGCCATGTCGTTTGTGTAAACAAAAACGACATGTCGGTCGTACTCGAAGACCGGAAAAAGCTGATTGATCTCCGACTAACATGGCGGGGACGAGAAGAAAACAAACACCAGAACGTCTTCTCAGCTTGAATCTTCGACGAAAACAATGTCGTCATCTCAGAACGTCTTCAAATCGCTGAAGAATGCCTTCCCTCCAAACCAAGACATCGCATGGAAGATATCAACCGCTCTTATCAACGGAGCCGCCGACCACCAATCCCTCCTCTCCTCCGACCTCGATTCCCGCGCCACCAACCTCGTACTCTCCAACCCCCGCCTTCCCCCTCGCTCTTGCCTCTCCTTCTTCAACTTCCTCCGCACCACAAACTCCCACAGACCCGATCTCCAATCCCACCTCACCCTCGCCCGCAGACTTTTCGAGGTTCGGCAATTTGCTCACATGAAACACGTGCTCAATTTCATCGCCACGGACGAGGATGTCCGCCGCCCTGTCCCGGACATCCTCGATTTGATCGAGAAACGAAAAGAAGACGAAGAAAATTATTATAGTAAATTTTTGGGGAAATTTTGCGATATGATGTTTAGGGTTTATGCTGAGAATGGGATGTTTGAGGAGGGGCTTAGGGTTTTTGATTACGCGGATCGGATTGGGATTTCGATTGAGGAAAGGTCTTGTCATTGGCTTGTGGTTGGTTTGAAGAGAGCTCAGAAAATGGATTTGTGTTTAGAATTCTTTGATTTGATGGTTAAGAAAGGAATTGAGATTACTGTTTATTCTTTGACAATTGTGGTTGATGGGTTGTGTAAAAATGGTGAGATTGAGAAGGCAAAGGATTTAGTTAATGAAATGAGGTATAAAGTTAAGGCTAATGTTTTTACTTATAATACACTTGTTTTGGGGTACATTGAAAGGAAGGATTTTGAGGGTGTTAATGAGGTTTTGAGGTTGATGGAGAGGGATCAAGTTTGTTTGAATACTGTTACATATACACTTTTGATTGAGTGGCATGGTAGTTGTGGCGAAATCGACGAGGCGCAGAAGGTGTTTGATGAAATGCGTGAGAGGAAGATAGAGCCGGATTTGTATGTCTACACTTCGCTTATCAAGTGGAGTTGTAGATTAGGGAACTTGAAGCGGGCGTTCTCGTTGTTTGACGAGTTGACGGCGAGAGGCCTTGTTGCAAATGCGCACACTTATGGGGCCTTGGTTAATGGGTTGTGCAAGGCGGGGCAAATGGAGGCTGCGGAGATTTTGGTGAGCGAGATGAGGAGCAAAGGGATTGAGGCGAATCTGATTGTGTATAACACCTTGATGGACGGGTATTGTAGAAAGGGGATGATTGATGAAGCTATGAAGCTGAAAGTTAAGATGGAAAACAGAGGCTTGGAGATTGACATATTTAGTTACAATAGTATTGCTAGCGGATTGTGTAAGCTAAAACGGTACGAGGAGGCGAAGAGGTTGTTGTTTGCGATGGCGGAGAGGGGTGTTTCCCCGAATGTTGTGAGCTACACTACGCTGATTGACATTTACTGCAAGGAAGGGAACATTGAAGAGGCAAAGCGCTTGTTTAAAGAGATGGAGAAGAAGGGAAAGAAGCCTAATATTGTCACGTACAATGCTCTTGTTGATGGATATAGCAAGAAAGGAAAGATGAAGGAAGCTCTCAAGCTAAAAGGCGAGATGGAAGTAAATGGGATGATGCCGGATTTGTATACATTTACTTCACTTATTCATGGAGAATGTATTGCCGGGAGGTTAGATGAGGCACTGAAACTCTTTAATGAAATGTCTCAAAGGGGGTTAACTCAGAATGCCATCACTTACACAGCGATGATCTCGGGTTTTTCTAAGGAGGGAAGAACAGACGAAGCCTTTAGGTTGTATGATGAGATGATAAAAGTAGGTCTTACACCTGATGACAGGGTATATACTTCGCTTGTGAGCAGCCTTTACCCTGCCAAGTCATAGCTTCGAAGGGTCTTCACTAATAAAATGATTTCATTTCCAATTTCTCCTTGTCATTACATAGAAAGGGGATCATTTCTAACTGGAAAGATCATACTTTTGATGACAATAAAAAAGTATGGATAAATTGCTAACAAGTAGCAAATATGTTCTGGGCTTCCGGCACCAGCTTGATCCTTTGCTCCATACTTCGAAATGCTCCTTCCTGCTAATCAAGCAGCCACGCTGCTCACACATTGGACTTTAAGAAGCACACTAAGGCAACAAGGCATTGAAAGTGCTTGCCTTCATGAATGTGGTTTATCTGTAGTCCAAATGGAGGTCCGATACCCCCCACAGTACCAGTGGCTACTTTTCAGGCCAATCTTGATACGTGTCTGTCATGTGGTGGTGGAATGCAATATATCTTTCAGGCCTTCTGGCCCCCCTAAAATTACCTTTGTGGCAATCTCTTTGGAGGAGAAATATACCGTGGTGTGAAAAAGAAAGCAGGATAATACTGTGGTGCAAACCCAAGAGTCAAGAAAGGAAAAGGAGTTGAGGTTGCTCTTTGCCTCTGTTTGATGTATTTTTCCAATAATTGTTAGTACTTCAGTTCTAAATTCTTGAAAGGAAGAAAATTTACCACATTGGCTTCCTATTTTCATTCTCCATTGCAACACGCCTAAAGCTGAGAGCATATTATGAGCTCAAAATATTAAGAGAACAACAATTTAAAGTTTGTCCACTTGGGAAAGAATATCACCTTGAGATAAAAAGTTGCATGATATACATAAAGAAACATAATATATTCACTTTTTTCAATTACATCAAAAGATTAAAATTATGTATTTCTCAGTCTGAACTTGGATCCCCAGTCCCCCTGCTTGTTTGAAGCCACAATTTGCTGTACATTGCACCTCCAAAGGGGTTGGAAGCTTGGCAGCTGAAATCCAATTCACAAATCAAACTAGTAAATGAGCATATGCCTCAAGATCCTGGCTGCTGACGCACTGCTTCAGCTTGTAAAGTGCTCGGCTCTCCAGCTGGCGCACCCTCTCCTTGGACAGTCCATACATTCTACCAATTTCTGATAGTGATTTCTGATTGCCGTCTTCAATGCCGAATCTTAGCCTGATTATCTGCCGCTCTCGAACATTGAGAGATCTTAGGAGACCACGCACATGCTGCCTCATCATCTGTTTCACCACGCTCACATCTGGAATCTCAATCCCCATGTCTGCAGTTACTTCCTGCAATTACAATTCCTTGAGAAACTAGGGTTTGAAAAAAGGACTTTGAATGAAAAAAAGATTTCTCACTGTAAAAGCTTTTGTCACTATTGTCATCACAAAGAAGAAAAAATTTATATCAGATGCCCAAAAAAAAAAAAAAGAATTATTGTTGTTGTTTTACCTGGAAAGTGGTGCTTTGGTCTGCCCATACTGGTTGTTGCATTGAAAGTGGCATTCTTGTCATATATAGCAACTTATTTAACTTTTCAACCGTGATTCCCACACGCGTTGCTAGATCTTCTTTCGATGGTTTGTGATTTCCTTCCTGAATACATGATCTTTTCGCTTCCAACACCTTGCCAAGAAGGGTATACACATTCTCCTGCACATAATTTGTTGGTTTTCTGTCTCAGATAATAAACTGAATCATAATTTGGATTGGGATAAGGTAGATTATAAAATTATTCATTACTGGTAAACGAATAGTCCGGGAATGTTGACATATCGCCTTCCTAATCGTTTGCCTTATCCACCAATAGGCATAAGAAGCAAACCGGCAACCAGCTTGGGGTTTGAATTTCTCGACACTCTTCATAAGGCCCATACTTCCCTCCTACAAGAAGGTTGGAAGAAACCAGAAAATTTTAGTGCCTTCTATTATAGATAATGTCTCAGTCACAAGAGATCCCCAAGCTTGAAAACAGCCAAGTTAAGTTTCACAACTTTTCCCACGTTGTCAGCGATCAATCCATCATGCATAAGATAGCCAATTAAACACAAGATATTAAAGATACTCATCTATTTTCCTAGATATGTTTGTGTTTTAATTTATATGCATCTTTTAAATGTATAGGAAGCCAATGCTACAAGATTAATGTGTTAACATTGCCTGCATTAAGTCTTGAAGGCCAACACCTCGCCCCTGATATTGTTTAGCGATGTGAACGACCATGCGTAAGTTGGCATAGATCAGTTTTTCTCGGCTGCTTGCACCAGATCGAATTTGTGACTGCAAGATCCCACAACTAAGCCCAACAGCTTTTGCCCATTCAACCAAAGTTGGCTCACGACCAAACTCGGATTGAAGCCTGGCCTTGACTTGTTCTAGTTTTATCAAATCCTGTTGAATAATTTACATCAGGAAAACGTAAAACATTTACATACTAACACTTCATTTAGCAATAATGAACAGTTTGGTTCTAATATACACCTGTACTTGACCAATCAGTTCAGACTCCTCTTCAAAAGTCAAAAGTTGTCTTGTTTCAGGGCCTGCCAAGAACAAACGAAGGGGATCGTCTGAATCAAACCCTTCGCCTAACCTTTTCCGAATGTTGGAAGCTCTATTCCTAGGGCTCTCATATAGCAGGACATTTGAGTTAGGCACCTTCCGCCTCTTTGATCGCCTCCCTAGAAGCCGTGTTGACCTTACAGTCTTGTCCTCCTTGCCTAAAATGCTGGCCAAACTTATGGACCCCAGATTAAGACCAAGTTTTAGGCCTAATATTATGATTAATCATGTTCTCTAAGAAACAGCATAATAATATTAAACTAATGCAGATAAAGCTAGCTAACCTCACAGAAAGCATATCATCTGAATCAGTTCCAACTAATTTCGACTCTTCAGCTAATGATGCTGCTTCTTTTGATGCCATCAAAGCTTTCTTAGCCAGCACAATTGCGTCAGACACATCAACATCCACATCCTTTGCAGTACCACCTGTCGTAGTCTCCGATGTCAAAGATAAAGAAAGATTCGTATTTGTTTTTAAGGATGGTAATCTGCAATAGGATAAAATATAACCCCATAAACACCATTTTAACAATACATGCAATTGTTAAGTATTAAGGGAAGAAATTCTTCTTCTCACACATGCCAAAAACCAGGCCAATGAACCGAAGTGCGCTCAAATTCCCACACAAACCGGTTGGAGTCTTCAAGGGTTCTATCTTCATGGACCACGACCCCAGACGCAGTCTGCCTTCTGTTTAAGACTCCCTTTAATGGACAGAAATAAGAAGGTTTTAGAGAATGACACACAGGGATGGAATATGATTATGAAAATTTTGTAAGCGAAAATTGTTTTACTTTTACTTGAGATGTCTTATCTTCCTTGTTTACACGCAATAGAGGTTTGAACTCATCACGCTGCTCTTGTAAAAGAACTGAGGCGGAAAAAGGCTGAGCTGTTGAAGTAGCTGGCACAGAAGTTATGCCAGTAACTATTTTTGCTCATCAAACATCAACTTAAGAAAGTTAAATAAACATGACAATTTGGATCCCCCCAAAAAAAAAAAAAAAAAAAAACACACACACACACATATGCCAATTGTTAAGCTCCTGAGAGGATCGTCCATCCAACATAACGTATGAGAAACATGACATTAATTAAACGTAACATGGACATTGGAAACATATAAAGCCAAGAAATTTAATCATCTCAACTAGACAAGCTACGCAATTCCATCATCAATGTTATCATTTTACAATTTCTCACTTCTATATATTAGAGTTCTCCCTTCTATATGTTGCGGGTGAGCAATAGCAAAAGCATATATAACTCAAAAATAATCAAATAGTTATTAGAATTCAGCAAAACTTGTGTGTTAGATATGTTCAACATTAAGCCAATGTTAATAAAAACCAAATTTATCAAAACAGTTGGAGGAATTCAACTTAAACCCAAGAAGCCAACCAGGTATAGGAGGAAGAGGGGGGAAAATTCCCACTTCCAGTGCGGGTGGTTGGCTAAAATAACCATCCCGGAGTTGGCAAAATAACTTTTTTTTTATTATTTTTACACTGAAAGACGAAGTCATATACAAATGAAAAATCCTTTTCATCTCATAGGTTATAACCTGCTACCTATAAAACTATAGCTTCAGCTTATTATATAGTGTATATTTTAGAGGGGGTTCTATTATTTTGTTTGTAGGTGTTATAACAACGTTAAATAGGATTGCTCTTTACAAATTAACACTGACATCAAAAATCCCAGTTCCAAAACTGCAAAAACCACCCTGCCCACATTCCTCAATCAATGAATACAAAGCTTAAAAAAAGGAAAATCGACCAAAAAATAAATAAATAAATAAATAAAACTTGAGTATGTGCTAACAACACAAGACTTCTCGGTAACATTAGGGAAATCACATTTAAATATAAGTAAACAAAGAAATACCTGAAGTGGAAGCAGAAGGAGAAGGAAGGTAATTCCGGAGATGGGTTCTTGCAGGGAAGGAAGGAGGTGGAGAAAGCAAGTTCCTTCCGACCTCCATTGCTTAACTGAATGAAATTACAACAACAACAACAACCATTAAAACAACGACACCACTACAAATTTAACTACGTTTCTTGTTAAATATAATGAAAAATGGGTTTTTAGAGCTCTTTGATTCGTAGATTTAAATAAAATATTTAAATAAAGATTTAAATTTTTTTAAAAAAAATATTATAATAAAATAATTTAAATTGTGATTTAAATACTAAAATAAACACACCCTTAAATGACTGTTTCTAGTTTCTTCTTTCTGTCTGTCTCCAACATTAGCCTGCCTCAAAAATCTCAATAGATTAAAAGAGTCTCCACCGCTAAAATGATTTCCCAGTTCTTTCCAACGGATCAGGTTTGTTTTCTCCTTCTTCTTCCCTTTTCTCCCTGTTGGGCTTAGCCTGAATGGGCCTCGCTCAAATTCTTAGGGCCCAACAGAGCCCGTGTAAATGATACAGTTTGGGCTACGTGACTAAAACCAGCCCATATGAAGAGGGATATATTTGACATTTCATTCACTATTTCTCAAACTGCGGTGAAAGTGTCATCTAGTGGAGACCTGCCTGACAAGTTTATGAAATCAATACCCACGCCCCAAATCAAAGCAATTGACATCACGCTCCAAACAAGAAAACCGTTCATTTTTTCTTCCATTTATTTATTTATTTCTTTTTGATGAATAATATAAGCATGTTTAAGAGGGCTTTTAAAAGTTATTATTAACTTCTTAAATCTAAAAAATACTTTTAAAAGTATTTTGATGAATTGTTGCTTTTATTTTTTAAAAGTGCTTTTTATCATAGACATAAAATATGTTTTCTCAAAAAAACACTTTTAAAAGAGCTTTTGAAAATTATATCATAGTATTATTAATAATTATAAGGTTAAATATAATATTTTTATAACTTTTAAAAAAGATAAAAACCTTTGTGACCCATAAAAGCTCCTTTAAAAATAAGATTTTAAACATGTACTGAAAAGCTATAGTTTTTATTTCTCTATTTCTACAAACTAAAAGCACAAACAAAAGTCGTGCTAAAATTCTATGTACTCTTCCTTAGCCAATTGGATAAATAAAATTGAAATAGTGTGAGAACACATAAGAACAATTTGTAGAGTATTTGGAAAGCATGGTAATAACCATTTTTTTGTTCAAAATACTGTGGCATGTAAGACTTTATACTGTTGCTCTTTTTTTTTGTTTTTTACTGTAACATGTGATAGCTTTATACTATTTGATAACTAAAAAATTCATTCTAACTATATTTGTCAAACACCCTGTTGGTGTTATTAGTTCTTGATTTTATAAAGAATGACATAAATTTTAAAAATGAATGATATATTTTTTTCGAAATTTAGTAACCACAGCTTTCACTTAATAACTTAAAGCTTCACAAAAAAAAATCCCTTAACATGTAAAACGATTTAAATTTTATACTGTTTGGTTGTGTTTTCAAAATAAATAAAAATAGTTTTATTTTTAAAATAAGAATTTTAGGTGAATTGTGTTGAGAAAATTTTTAAAATTTTTATCTCAAAAAATGTATAAAAACATTTTAAAAAATCCAAAAAGAATACTATACAGAGATTTTTTTTTTTTTGGCACAAAGAAAATAAAGATAACTTTTTTGCATTCAAATTCATATTATCATGAATAGGTACGGATCCATTGTTAATTCTATAATCAGAAACTAATTTGGTCAACAAAAAAGTTAAAAATTTGTGATAAAAAACCATAAATTAAACTATTTATTGATGAAACCAATATTCTATGAGTGCCGTAATCTTTTTAGCAGAGATTAAGAATTGGTGTGTGTAAAGCGCTAGACAACATCATTTTAACTATATTATTTCAATTATTATAGTATAAAATAAAAATAAATTATTGTATAAAACTCTTATATTTTACAATAAAATAGTCCAACTTTTTGTCAACACACTCTTATACTTTATGCTTTAAAACATATTTTTTTTGTAAAAATAGCTCTGTTGATCCCTAATTTTTTTAAAAAGGTACAATATGATCCTTAACTTTTTTTTATTTAACTGTGTCTAACTATTAAAAAGATAGGATTTGTTCCCATGCTATTTAATTTTGACCAAACAAAATTAAAATTACTAAAATTCCCTTCAAAATAATTAAAATAATAAAAATTAAAACAAAAACTTATTAAAAAGGCTAAAAAATAAACAACTCAAAAAAAATCACAACAATAGAATTCAGCACTGTCACTGGAAGTCCTAGCGAGAAAAAGGATTAAATTGGGATCGTAAAATCATCTCAAAACCACATTAAGGAATGCCCAAAAAAAAAGGAAATGGGAAAGAGCAGCCATCGTCATCAAAGTTTGGATTTCATTACAAGAAGAAAACCAACTGTCCTCCAATAAGAACTCCAAACTAAAATTTCAAAATTGAAACCTCTGTTTCATTTTGACATTTTTTTTAAATTTCCGCTTGAATTCCACTGAATTCCACCTCAAAAAAGACGGTGGAAATTAAAAAAAAAAAGAATAAATATAAAAATAAAATGAAAAAAGCCATTAATTTTAACCTGAAGTGCTGAAGAATTTAATGAGTGAATATCATGTGACGACCCACCTTTTCGAGGTCGTCACTTAACTTTTTTAAACTTCATTTAATAGACAGTAATTTTACTTACTTAGTAAAAAAAATACTGAAATAATTTTTTTTTCCTTTTAACATCCTTTAAAAAGTTCTTAAAAACTGTTAGGACTCCTGTCACAATTTAAATTGAGCCACTGCTCAACTCTTGACTTTAAAACTATTTCACATCATTTCTTAAAACTTATTAAGGAACATTTACTGAATTATCAATTAAAACTTAACTTTATAAGTAAATAAGACATTTTGTAAATATATCGTAAAACTTTGAAAACATTTCTTAAATTTGATTTTCTTAAAACTTTGAAAACATTATATCAAACAGTGAAAAACATTTCTTTTGAATAGCGAAAGCATACCGTAGTGGTTTCTATACTCAAATCTCTGCATCTGCCCTCCGCAGCACTAAACTCCTCAAACTAGTCCTACTGGTTACCCGTAAAACTACTTACAGCATAAAAAAACTTTTAATGAGCTTTCGCTCAGTGAGTTCAAACAAAATCTCACAAATCATTTTCACATACTTTAAAAGCTTTTCTTATAAAAACGTTTCTCTTAAAACGTTTTCATGAACATTTTTGAAAACGTTTTTCATGAACGATTTTCATAAAACATTGCTTAAACGTTTTTTCTTAAAACGTCATTCATAAACCTTTCCTTATAAACATTAAAAAAAATGTTTTTCATAAACACTTATCGTAAAACATTTCTCAAAATGTTCTCTATAAACATAACACATAACATTTCATAACAAGGAATACAAGCAAAGTCAAAATGCATGATTCCAGTTATGCTCATTTATGAGTATCTTATGAACATTTATTTCTTACTTCAACTTTTTATCTTTATTCCATAACTTTCCTTATCTTATAAACTTTAGTGTTCGTACCAACATTATTAATCATGCGATCATAAACATGATGCTTCCATTGTAGAAGACTTGAGGCCATCAAACACCGAGCTCATGTACCTCACTGTTGGGTTTTGTTAGATTTTGTGATTCAAATACGCAGCGAAAAATTAAAAATTAATTCCCACAAAACCCTCGCAGGATCCATGCAATTCGATTAGATTGATAAGAAAGTTATGGAATCTTACCAAGATGACAAAACAAGCAAGATTCTAGAAAGGAGA
>CAMOHE010049522.1:11659-23669 GCA_946598075.1 Artocarpus hirsutus
TCATATTTACATCTCTCATGTGGAACTCAGTGCAACTTATCTGACGAGGAATAAGCAACAACATTGTTGATTTCGTATTGGAAGATCTTTGTTAAACTGTAACTCGTCTAGATTATGTAAGATTCGTATTTACTTTGTGATGGCGGTGTTAAGTTATTTAAAAATTGTACTATGGTGATGATGACTGTATTTTAAATATTTGGTGCTACGCTAAAAACTGTGGTTTGTATTTTAAATTTTATTTTGTTTAAAGACCCATGGGCATTGTTTAATGGATTTAAATAATATTGAATCTAAGTTTATTTTTATTTATTCAATACTGCTAACCCCCACATAGGGGCGTTACATCACTTGACTTTTTTAAACTTCATGTAATAGACAATAATCTTACTTACTTAGTAAAAAAAATACTGAAATAATTTTTTTTTCCTTTTAACATCCTTTACAAAGTTCTTAAAAACTGTTAGGACTCCTGTCATAATTTAAGTTGAGTCACTGTTCAACTTTTGACTTTAAAACTATTTCACATCGTTTCTTAATACTTATTAAGGAACATTTACTGAATTATCAATTAAAACTTAACTTTATAAGTAAATAAGACATTTTATAAATATATCGTAAAACTTTGAAAACATTTCTTAAATTTGATTTTCTTAAAACTTTGAAAACACTATATCAAACAGTGGAAAACATCTCTTTTGAATAGCGGAAGTATACCGTAGTGGTCTCCATACTCAAATCTTTGCATCTACCCCGCAGCACCAAGCTCCTCAAACCAGTCTTACTGGTTACCCGTAAAACTACTTACAGCATAAAAAAACTTTTAATGAGCTTTCGCTCAGTGAGTTCAAACAAAATCTCACAAATCATTTTCACATACTTTAAAAACTTTTATTATAAAAACGTTTCTCTTAAAATGCTTCATGAACATTTTTGAAAACGTTTGTCATGAATTATTTTCATAAAACATTACTTAAACGTTTTTCCTTAAAACGTCCTTCATAAACCTTTCCTTGTAAACATTAAAAAAAATGTTTTTCATAAACATTTATCGTAAAACATTTCTCAAAATGTTCTCTATAAACATAACACATAACATTTCATAACAAGGAATACAAGCAAAGTCAAAATGCATAATTCCAGTTATGCTCATTTATGAGTATCTTATGAACATTCATTTCTTACTTCAACTTTTTATCTTTATTCCATAACTTTCCTTATCTTATAAACTTTAGTGTTCGTACCAACATTATTAATCATGCGATCATAAACATGATGCTTCCCTTGTAGAAGACTTGAGACCATCAAACACCGAGGTCATGTACCTCACTGTTGGGTTTTGTTGGATTTTGTGATTCAAATACGTAGCAGAAAATTAAAAATTAATTCCCACAAAACCCTCACAAGATCCATGCAATTCAATTAGATTGATAAGAAAGTCATGGAATCTTACTAAGATGACAAAACGGGCAAGATTCTGGAAGGGGGAGAGCGGGTTCACTCCGGTGACACCCTAACTCGAACTTTTAGTATTCAAGATCGGATTCAGACGTTGTTACTTAGAGCAACGCCCTCAGCAGGTATCCACACGAACAAACTCTCTCTCAAAAACGAATTGGTGTACTAGCACCCTTTCTTTTGCGTTAAATGACTCTCTCTAATTTTAGGGATTTAATGTCTTTCGCCTTTTTAGAATGAGAGAACGCCTTTTCTCTTCTTCATTCAGCTAAAAACCCTAAAACATATATATATCTATTGACTTCGAGATAGAGTCAGATTTTAACTAGGGTAAATTCTAATTCGAATATGACTCAGAGAATCTAGATAATATCTGTAATTCGAATATGATTCTAAAAATCTAGATAATGTCAGTAATTCGAATATGATTCAGATAATCTAGATAATGTCATGTTCAATAAACCTAGACATATCTAGTACATCGAATATAGACATTACCAGGTTCATTGAACCTAGACACAGTAAACCCAAAATTCGTTCTTGGTCTGTTCTAAGTGTGCAACCCTGTAGGTTCACATAACGTTGGTAGTAGGGCTTGAAATTCTGTTTCTGGCCCACAAATCATAAGCAGCCTCTAGCAAGACATTATGATTACCCAAGTTATGCGAATATTAATAATCCGACATAACCTAATCAAAAAGTATTAAAGTCATTTTGTCACTAGATACCTTGATTGAACATAAGGCATGGTTTATGTCATCCTTATACTATTCAATCATATTATTTGTCGATCTTAAGTAGACTGATATTGATAACCCTTATCAATTCATTCCAGTATGGCCATACAATTTTCTTCAGCCTAACTTATTGAGGTGCCTATAGATATCTTTCTCATAATAAATGACGGACAAATTCCTTCTTAATCACTCATATTCCTCACATGATTCACTCTATATCCAACAACAATTCCATAATCCTGTTAAAGATAATATTAGATTGTGTCAAAATATAGAACTTGTCATGTAGAAAACCATGGTGATTTCAGGTCAGAGGACTAGGATAATACTATTGTGATGAGAATCACTTATGACAATTATCCATGCAGTATTCTCATAGCGGGTCAAACCAATATATCATTTCTCAAATATGTATCTATAAGTTGACTTAGTATCTCATACACATGATCAGTAAAACATAATCATCAGTCAAACTTCATACTAGTCTTCATTCATTATTATCCCAATTATAATAACCGACTAAGAATAATTTATAATATAATTCAATTTTCACCTAAGAGTTTTACTATCAAGTCACATACTTGATGACCTTAAGTAAAATTAACTATTCATAGAATTAGAATAAAAAATAATAATGAAAATGCATCTTTATTAATAAAATACAAATGTAATGAAATCAATATGTGCTCATTACATAATTGGCCTAGGACACATCACTAATACTCACATCAAGGAGGTCAAACTTTAACTTTGTTTGTGTACCTCACATCAAGAAGGTTGGTACGATACTTTCTTTTATCATCTTTACTTTACCTTCTTTTTAACGTTAGCGAGTGTATCAAATGCTAACACATTATATGCAAACACATTTACAAATCATAATTTATACTGTAAAACTTACTGTATAATAAATGGAACATAAAACTTATAACTTAAACTGTAAAACATTATGCAATAGCAAAATACAAAAAATACTTTAAACATAATTTTTGAAAATACATTGCAAACTTTTACTTGATCTTTTGAAACTTTATGCATATCAAATGCAATCATGCTTTAACATAATATTTGCAAATACATTGCAAATCTTGATTTAAACTGTAAAACTTTTTGCATAATAAATGCAAACATACTTTTCAAAATAACTTGTATAACAATTGCAAACATATTTGCAAACATATATATATATATATATAAACATTTAAAAATTATTTACTTCATACTATAGGTGAAGTCTGAACTTACTTGGACTTAGCTCTAACGTTCATGTTTCCTTCCTTTTCCTTTCATTAGTTGGCCTCTGTGTCTTGATCATACGACACCCGACTTATTAGTTAACTTTCTTTATTATCAATCTACTTGATGGATAACTTAACTTAAACCTTAAACATTCATTCCTTTTTACTTAACTTTGTATACTATCGGTTTACCCTTCTTTTTACTTTGTACCCGGTTGCTTTTAACTTTGTAACCCACTAAGTTATTGTATCTTTTATTTAACTCTATAACCCATCAGGTTATCACTCTTTTTACTTAACTCTATAACTCATCGAGTTACCATTTTCTTTACTTAACTTTGTAACATACTGAGTTACCTTTCTTTTACTTAAACATCCCTTATTAAATTTCCTGTCTTATGTGACGGTTTCGTTATTTAACGTATTACGAAATATTTTTTGTCAAAGAATGTTTTGCTAATTTAGAGTATTCGACTCCGCTTTAGCCGTTTTCTTAAAAATGATGTTTTTATCCATAATGAGTTTTCCGTCCATCTCGTAACTAGTTAAACTCATTGCTTAACTTCACCATTTTATTACTTATATATTATGAAAAAATTTCTACTAAGAAGCGTTTTTTCGATATGGGGCGTTTCGGATCCGTTTTGGCCTTTTTTATAAAATGATCATTTTGCCCTTAATGTTTTTCTTTTATTCTTTCCTTGACTAAACTTTGAATCCTTTAAGACTTGGCAACTATGGTTATCCATTGCCTTCAGCAGTGCAGGAACCCAACGTTCCTAGGTGAAAACTGTGTTTTTACACAATTTTATAGTTTTGGTCCGAAATACAAAAATCTTTATATTTTTGCCCTCGGAACAAAAAACGACCACTTTATACCAAAACATTCAGTTTTTCACAAGGAATAAAACTTACAAAAGCACCATGGTCAAATTCTACACATTTTATAACATTTCCATTTCATGAATTTTGTGCTTAAAATTTTGTAAAATTAATAATTCCTTAACCGAGCAGAATTTTGAAAAATTGTCTACGTTGTCTTAATAATTTTGATGAGTTCTACAATTTTCATGTTTTAATTTTCCTTAAATTCTAACGTTTAGGTGGACTTTTTGGCTGATTTTTAAATCTACTAAGAATTAGCAAAACTTTGCAATTTAGTCCTTCTAAAATTTTGCAAAACTTTGCTCACAAAATTGTTTTCCTCATTGTGTTGGCAAATCCTATGCCATATTTGAAACATAAATTGGCCCTTAAAGCCCTCAAAATCCTATTCCTTTGAAACTAGTTAAACATTACAAAGTTTAACCATTTTCCATTTTTAACCTCAAAATCCTTATTTTCCTTCTTTCCATCATCATCACCATCATCATAGAACATAAAACAATCATGTCATAATGTTCATATTACATACCATAGCTTAAACATTTCATCAAACACATGATATGCATAAAAAACATAAACTTTAGCTTAACTTCAAGGACTAGAATTTTACCTAATCCTTGCTAGGGATTGTCCTTTCTTTTCATTGCTTGAAATCCTTCAAAGTCCCCTTGACAACAATCTATAACATAACCCATGAGAAGCCCATCCAATTCATGAGCCAAACCCAATGAAAAACATAAAAACTCATAATAAAAGTTTAGATTTTTACCTCCACCATTGCTTGTCCTTGACTATCCACACCTACACTTGCTTCAAACCTAATTTGGAGGCTTGAAAATCATCAAAAATTGAGAGAGAATGGCCTTAGGGAGGGATGGTTTTCTTTGGGAGGAAATGGGAGAAATTTATAAAACCAAACTTTTTTTAAATTTTCAACAAGTCCTTATCTATTTATAGACATCACTCCAAGGACTTGTTTGCAAAGAAAAATTTGCCCAATTCATGTGGCATAATCCCTACCCTTGGAGTGTCCCCCCCCACCAATTTTTCTTGTCTTTCTTTCCTTTTCTTTTCTTTTCTTTTTGGTGACTAACCACCCTAATTATTATTAGGGTTAACTTAGCCTTTATGGTTGGGCCACATTAGAAAATGTGGTGGCCCAATCAAACTCTTAAGGTGTCCCCTTAGTGGGTTCCACAAAGACTTTTTACACAGTCTAAAATTATATTGACAGTATTTTTTTTATACTGTCGGTATTCTTCTTCATACATTTCATGAGGTTCAACGATCTCCCATACTTATTTACATGCATCATATAATATAATTCTAATATTATCTAACTTTTACAAACCCAATTTATACTGACAGTATTTTTCTTGTACTGCTGGTATGTTCTCCATACTGCTATAATAGTCCTTATTCATCCATATTTTTCAAATATTATTATTCCTATACTGTTTTAACTTAAACAGTCTAATTTCTGTACTACTTAGTCTTAAACAGTCAAATTTGTACACTGCATTACCTTTATAGTGTAATTTTTATATTACATAATTTTATCAGTGTACTTCCTTACACTGTCTTATTCTAATATTGTATAATTTTTATATTATTGTATATTCTTTTTTCTTAAACCATATTTTTGTCTTAACATTTGTTGCAACATATATTACAACAATCAAGTCTTCTAGCCTGTTTTTATATCCTTCCTTCTTTATTTAAGGTTAGGGCATAGTTTTTACCTTTAAAATCCCCTTTTTCATCATTATGGACTTTATTATATAAATTAGATTAAACAATAATCCTTAAATTGTTGTATTTCTACTGCGCCTAAAATGATGGGTGTTACATATCATCCCCTTTGGAATATCTGGTGGCTTCAGTAGACAAACCCAATAGGTGGTGGGCTGTGGCCCACGATGCGGAGAAGGGACTAAGCCATGATCAGTCCTGGCACATACAGTATCGGGAGTGCAAGCAAGTTTCAGCCAAAAAGGAGCACCACTAGAGAAGAAAGACTTCGATAGAGTGACAGCCGCTCTTAAGCTGCCATCGCCGTTGAGAAGAAGAAGAAGAATAAAAAAAAAGCAACAGCTTGAGAATTGGCCAAAACGAGGAGGCCGGTGGTGGGGTGGAGGCTAGAGTGGAAGACATAAAGGAAGAGGAAAATAGGTTTAGGTCCCAGATAGGTTTAGGTTTTAATGTTCTATGGCTTTACTTTCTTAATTTTAATTTCTTAAAAGGAGTTTTAATTATTCTACTAAAATGTCCTTTTAAAACAGTCATGTGCAAATTCCAGTATTTTAACGTTTTTTTTTTTTTTCAAAATTAGACTGTAGGGATCAAATTATATTTTTTTAAAGCTGTTGGGTTCAATTAAATAAAAAAAATAAAAAATCAAATTACCCCTTTTTTAAAAAGTTTAGGACTTGCCGGTGATTTGGACCACGCAAAGGCAAGGAGTTAGTTTAGGAAAGTAGCAAGACCCGCACACAGTGGGCCCAGCTGGACCCACTTCGGACAAACTGCTCCGGTGGCCCCACACAGAGGGAGTCATTCCCCATATCTCTCCTCTGTGTATAAAAATGCCTCAGCTTTTGTGGGGTCACTAAAATCCACAACGTCCACTTCTCCCTCTCTCTGCTCTCTCTGTCTCTCTCTCCCTAAAAAAACCCTAAAGATCCGATACTCCGATCGGAATACCGGACCGCCCTGTCGCAACCCTAGCTTAGCTGACGGCCTCGGAGATGGCACTCCACCACAAGTTCTCCGCCTCCGCCTCCTCCTCCGACGGCAACTCCTCCGGCGCCGTGGTGCCTTCCTCCGCCGTCGCCATTACCGACGCCAGGACTTCGCAGCACGGGCAGCAGAAGCTCGCCATCGTCTTTCCTCGGAAAGCTTCTACGGCGTCGTCGTCGTCGAAGGACCGCCACACGAAGGTCAACGGCAGAGGGCGGCGCGTGAGGATGCCGGCGATGTGCGCAGCGCGGATCTTCCAGCTCACGCGCGAGCTCGGCCACCGGTCCGACGGCGAGACGATCGAGTGGCTCCTCCGCCACGCCGAGGCCTCCATCGTCGCCGCCACTGGGTCCGGCACTCCGGTTTCCAACACCTCCGCTGCCGTCACGTCCTCGCCGTCGATCTCCGGTGGCGGCCAGGGTTTGTTCGTGGCCATGACGGCTCCAGCTTCGGCTCAGCCGCCGCCGCCGAGCTGTCGGTTTGATCTTTGTCAGCCGGTGGCGATGGAGTATCACAGGAACATGTCGTTTACGACGCTGTTGTTGCAGTCGTCGACGACGGAGGCGGAGCAGAGGCAGCAAGAGGAAGCTCTCAGAGAACATTAGAGAAGAAGAAGAGGAAGATTTAATTTAATTAACACAGAAGAAAATGAGAATTAATATTTAGTATTTTTAGATGGTTTTATGTTTAGCGTTAGTTTTTGGTCGCTTTTGAGTGCGAGTGGGAGTTGCTTTTTCTTTTCCTTTTTTTTTTTGTTTTGTTTATTTTTATGTGAATGATTAATTTAGGAGGTGCGAGAGTTGACAAGAGAATGTAAAAATAAAAATTACTTGAGAAAATGAGGATCGCAAGCTTTATTTCTGGTCAGCCAACATTTTTTTGAAAAAAAAAAAGAAAGAGAAATGGTCCTGTTTGGTTTCATTTGTGACAAGTGTTTTGTCATTTTGGAAAGATGTTTGGTTAAGTTTTTCAGCCCATTGAAAACAAAAATATTTTTGAAAATACCCTTCAAAAAGAGCCAAAATGGAAAACCCCAAAAAAAAATTTTTTGAAATTTGTTTTCCTACTCTCTCACTCCATCCCACAATTTCTCTCCACTCCAAGATCCTAGCCGTCGCCAAGAACCCGTCGCAGTGTGAACTCAACGACCCCTGACCCATACAACACCCGCCAATCCCAAGAACCATGACCCACCCCTCTATGTGCCTTTCGTTGTTGCCATAGCTCCGTCAACGTCACAGGAGCTCGCTTGGATCTCTTTGTCGTTGGAGCTCGCGCGGATCTTCGTCCAAACCCCCCACGCATGGTCGGCATCAAACCGTCCCACCACAACATTGTCGTCGTGCAAATCCCCCAAGCCCAGTCTCCAATCTCTGTTGCTCATCTCTCATCATCGTTGCAGTTGCGTCATCATCTCAGGTTAGGAGGAACCTACCGTCGCAGCCTCCCCAAGCCCGGTCTCGAATCTCCATCATGCACCTATCGTCATTGCCACAGATGCGTCGTCATCGTAGGAGGTTGCCGCTGTCACAGCCTGTAACGCCCCTAGGTGAGGGTTAACAGTTTTTATTAAATAAAATGAAGATTAGAAAATAAAAATAAATCATCAAAGTAATTTACCCAAGACTTAAATAAAAACTTTCAAAATAAAATAAAAACATAAACAAATAAATAAACCACAATTTAATGTAGCATCTTAAATTTTAATAATATAAAAATGTCATCATCATCATCATTTCAACCCTCAACTTATCTTAATATAGTCACAGAAAGTAACAACCGATGCTTATATTATCATGAAGAACATTCTTTACAATTGAAGCAATCCCAACGTAATATAGCTACATAGCTTCCTCAACTATTTTTCTTGTAACCACCTCACACTTAGTGAGTCTTGAAAAGATGAAAATAAAAAGGGAATGAACGACAACAGGCTCAGTAGGGAAAACCATTACTCACCTTTAGGTTTTTATCCTTACCACATTAAAACATACATGGTTAGTTAGTTCTCATCATTTTCATCAATTTTGTAATGTTCAATTCCAGTGGATATCTTATGATCATTCTTACTAAGTTTCATACATATATATATATATATACATATTAATTTAGGATTCAATTATGCTCATCTGTACCCATTTTGCAATAGAATTTCATATCACTCAACTCAACGAAACCCAAATGGGCGCGCTTGATTACCTTCTAAACATTCCAAGGGTATTCTGATGAGGGGACATCAAGCCCCGAGTCCTCACCAAGTCGATTCATGTACAGTGTGTTCTGGGACTTTCGACCCAAGGGAGCGTGATCACCTCCCCCCTATTTTACCTTTTAGGGTATTCATGCCCAAGGTCGTAACCGCCGCCCTCTTCACGTCTCACAATTTCTCAATGTTCAATCATTATTTATAGAGTCAATTTTTTTAACCATGCTTCCCAATTTATAACAACATATGTTAATTCATTATGTTCCTCGCTAATCAATACAGGACGAGTTCATGGCATAGTTTCATATGTGATTCTCATATAATAGCAGTTCAACATAGATACATATATCTTGTGGTAAAACAATCAATTTTAATTCCATAAAAATCTCACAAAATATGAGTAATAAAATCTCTAATTCTTAGTGAATACCATGTTAATATCTTCCAGCTCACGATATCAAACTCACCACGTAAGCTCCAAGTACTTCGTTATCCTACGATGTATAAAATTACCGTACTTTAACTCAATTCCTAATCCATAGTCACACCGATTACCATCTATTCTACTATTCTTAGGGGCTGTTTGGCGTGAGTGGTTCCCACCACAATCTCAGTTATGAACAGTAAAAAGTTCTCACATGCTACAGTAACAATAAAAAAGTTGCTACAGTAAAAAGTTCTCACATGCTACAGGTTTCCACCACTGATTACCACCACTCTTCCAAACACCCACTTATTAGTGTGCTATAATCATTTATATGAAATCTTTGAAACATTTTGTAACACAAAACGATGAAAAATATATGAATTTAGATTGTCCGATCAGCCTACCGATTAAGCTCGACTTGTCGATTGGCAGAGTCCAGCCTGCTAATTGAGGCAAAATCTAGAAAACTCCAGTTTTCTGTTTTTAAAGATTTTGAGCTTCAAAACTCAATCCGACTTGTTTTAACAAATTCTAGAACATGAAAAATACATAAAAACCATAGATTATCATACTAATAAAACATGAAAATCTCTTTCCCCAAACTTTTATGCATAAAACATGTTTAAAATTCTCAAACATTGATTTTTACAGCACTTTACAAAAACGTGATCTAAATAGAAAATTGTTCAAACTCAAAACAAACACAATTCAATTTGCATACACACAAAAGCACAAGCCCTGATCATGAAATGGAGAACAATTATATAATCTAAACATAGTAATTTAGAATAAAGGGAAGGTAGAAAAGAATTTAGGTTTTTGGTTAGAAACTCTACCTTGTTTCCTTGAGAAATTGTTATTAGGCTTGACATTTTGCTTGAAGAAAGAGATCCTGAGTTGAGATGGAACTTTTTGATCAAATTGAGAAAGTGGAGGAAACAGAAGAAATAGAAAGGGGGAGAGAAAGGGTAAGTGGTGTGAAATGTGAAGAAAAATAAGTTGTCTGATATGTTTTAGGAGTCGGTGGCTTTGGACATGTAAGTGAATAGTTTTATTAGGAGACTCAGAAAAAGAAAGTAAAGAAAAGGGATAAAGCCTTTGTGGGGAACCAATGTATGTGACTTATTTGATAAGTCTTACTATTTATTTATTTATTTTTTAACCATTACACACGAAGGACAATAAAGGATGGTCTACCATGACGTTTTGGTAAATATACTAATTAAGTATATGAAATTTTTAAAAATTCTAAAAATAAGTAGAAATAAATATTGTAAAATAGATTTTAAATGAAACAAATTTTTTATTAACACACCAAAATTTAATGTAATTACCTTAATATCCGTTAGGAAAATAATAAGCGTCACACAGCCTCATCGTAGCCCACCTATGTTCCAGACTTCCAGCGGAGGAAGAGGAGCCTTCCTCTTAAATGACTATGGATCGTTGGTTTAATCAGTGAAAAATGTTTAATTTTTAATTCTAATCAGTATTATTACATTAATAATTAGTATTTTTAAAATCAAATTTGATTTTTTTTACATCAATCATTTTTTATTAAAAAAAATGTTTTATTTTAAAAAATATACTACCATACGAAACCAAATGTAATTTTAAATACACCTCTCAAAATATTTTCATTTTTAGATTTTTTTTCAAAAACATAAAACCATGCTCCAAACACCATTAACCGTTCTTTAAATGGACCCACCATTGTTGATGTGGCTTAATCAACTTTCCCTCTCTCTCATGTGACCAACCATTGTTGATGTGATTGGTGAAAATCAAGGATTCAAACCCATGTTTCACATTTGATGAAATTATCAAGGTGTTTGGGAGTTAGAACTAACACTTTGAACCAATTTTGATTGAAAATAATGTAACATATGAGCTTTATAATAAAACACACTTTTTCTTGATACTGTAAAATATAAAAGTTTCACTGTGTAATCAAAAGTTTTGATTTTATTCACATTATCAAACACCACATATATTAGACGATCATAAAAAGTCTTCTTGTAATCAGTTCATTGAAATAAAAGAAAAATCCTTAAAAAAAAGGAAGCTGCATTTTGCTCAAATTAAGGTAATCTTAAATAGATATATGGTATCTCCACCTCTGGTTTTAGTTTATTTGTCTCCTCTATTTGTTATGTGTGAAAGGCGTGTTGAAGTCTTGTTAAACCTTAGTCTTGTTTGTGCCTTGTTGAGGAAGGATTTGATTTTGATCAACATTTTAATCCATTTTGACTTACGTGGTATCTTGTAACAAACCTTGTCGAACTCTAATTCATGTGTCACGTGCGTCTTTTCCCCTTTA
>CAMOHE010049523.1:0-10947 GCA_946598075.1 Artocarpus hirsutus
CTCTTTAATTGATTTATTTGAATTATTTTGATAAGATTATATTTTATTTAATTTAATTTCACATTTAATCATTTATTTGTTAATTGTTCCAGTTCATTTTTATATGTTTATCTGATTTATGCAATTTCTTTTAAAGTTAAATAATTTTCCAAATACAGTCCTACTGAGCCTTTCGCTCACATTTTATCTGTTTTAAAATCTTAACCCTAGGTGGATATCAGCATAGGTTAGGAGAAGAGTCCGCCGACCGGACTTACGATCAGTAGAAGTATTCGGTAGGCTAATTTATCATTCAAGGCATGTAAGACTTTAATTTCTCTTTCATTCTGGACTGTGGTTGTATCATAATATTGTCAGTACTATATGTGTGTGCATAATATGTGGGCCAGTGGGACTTATACGCGTTCTACCCCATATTTGATTATTTTAATGTTATTTCTATTTGTTTAATTATTAATGTAATTCATTTATTTCTTTAATTTTTCTATTCAAACGATTTTAAAATTATCACATTTTTTTTCATAAATTCCCTTCTAAAACCCTGATTTTTAACTAAATCTTTACTTAATTAATTTAATTAAACCACCACGTCACCTCCCGTACTCCGGGGCGTGACAATAATTGCTCTCATTAGTAAACAGTTAGAGCATTTGAAACTGGAACCGAAAAAAAAAAAGACCAATTTGTATTTGGTTATATTGCTTCTTAGCATGATCAGATCTTCTCTTGAATGCTCATTATTCGTGAGGTAAATGTTTAAATCATCTTCTAGCATGAGCTTAGCTGCTTGGACACACCAAGAAAATCCACCTTCAGAAAGTACATTTCTTGTAAAATTAAGTAGTGGAATTAAATGGAAGTATCTTAACCTCTTATACGTTTATTAAAGGGTATTAAGTGGTCAAAAATGTTGATATCTCATCTTATCTAAAATTAACAGTCTACTCCGATACTATATTAGTTTATTAATTCTTTGAAAACTTAAGCTATTAAGAGGTGCGTCAATAATAGTTTTATATTTTAACAGAATATAAAACCAAAAATGATCCTTCTATGTGGTATTAAATTCAATCCCAACACATATCAAAACATTGCCATGTTATTATTGGAGCAGGTGAAGACAGTTGTTGAAGATAAAAGAGGGAAAAGCACGTAGTTGACAGCAAACTAGAAGATTGCCTGGTGGAGGAGATCAACAGTGCATTCATCATTGCAATAATGTGCATTGAATCAGAACCATCCAAGAGGCCTTCTACGGCTGAGGTTGTCAAGATGCTTGAGCAACTCAAAACAAAAAAGGCTGTATTGCGATGGATTCTTAGCCTTTGTCTGATTAGTTTCAAACGTCCACGGTACAAGGCTCTCTCCTGTTGTAATAAAAGTAAGAAGTAGCTATAGTATTTTAAACTAATATTAGTACAGTTTCAACCGTTCTCTGGTTCTCTCAAACAGCTTGTATTTTTTTTTTATTCAATAACATACATTTCTTATCTTCAAGTATATCCACAAATTATTTTGAACTCCATGAAAGCCCAAGAGAGTAACAAGAGGGGAAAGAAAATAAATCAAACAAATAAAGACTGAAATAACTTCATAAACTGTAATTTTATAGATATTATTTCCCTCGAAAAAAGGGAAAAAAAAACTTTATGCGTGTTAAGTTCATGCATCCTCTTTTCCATTTATTGAGAAAAGAAGGTTTGGAAGAAAGAGAGTTTTATAGCAGTGTGTGATAAAAAAATACTCTATCATTAGTGTACAATTTTACCATATTAAAATTTTATTAAGTTAAAAAGGAGAAATTATTTGTTTCTTAAGGCCATAATACTTTCATCGAGTGGCGTATCAAATGTTAGTGCAGCAAAAAATTAATAATATGAAATAAAATAAACTGCAAGAGGCCAAAAAAAAAAAAAAAAACTACCAAGAACTAATAGGATTTATATTTTTGTATTATATGACAAAACATGACTTTTTTATTTATCTTTCTATCCTTTTTGTTTTAGGTTTATTCAAAAACTATATATACTTTTAGTTTTTTATGTCATTAAGTATATATATTCATGTTAGATTTAGTATATAAATCTATATGTTTTTACAATCTAACCCTTGATTATGACCTAAAAATGCCTAAACTACCCTCAAATAGAAAAGTAAAAAACTAAAACAAAATTTAAAGAACTTTAAACTTATGATTTTGACCTCAAATATGCCAAAATTAAACCCACAAAATGGGTTTTTTTGTGCAGGTTCATTTTTTTTTCCTTTTAATTTTTAGAGAATTGTTTTTTTTTTTCTTTTGTTTAAAGATAATCTTATCATCTTAAAGATCAAACAATATAAATTTGCATGTTAACTTTAATTTGAAAATAGATAGTTCAAAACCGAATGCATAGTTTTGAAATAAAAATAAAACATGGTATAGAAATTTAAATATCTTTTTTTTTTTTTTTTTTTGTAAATGCAAATTAAACCTGGCTTCTGGAACAGAGAGACTGGGACACGGAATTTGGCTGGTAGCCTTCTCAATGTTATTAATCACATGAAGTTGAGAGGTACAACTTCATGTGTGATTATTTCAAATAAAAAAAATAAAAAAATTAAGAACAAGAATTGGGTGTGGTGATTGGACTTTCAAGAAGTAACAGCTTTGTCCTTAGATTTTTTTTTTTTTTCTTGATACTTAAGTCCTCAAACTTAAAATTGACTATAGATTTGTAGAATTTGGTGGAAGTGGTCATACGCCCATCGAGTAACAATTAAAATTTCATATAAAAAAAATAAACGAATTAAACAAAAGGGACATGTAGCTAACATTTTCAATCACTTGATTCCAAGTTTTTGCGGGCACAAAGTCATGTTGGGCTTGTTTCTCTATCCTCGGTGCCTAAAATGACAAATCGTGCCAACATGCAGATTGCTTTCCCTATAAACAAATTAGGTGATAATGGTTAAAAGAAGGTTTTTAAGTGGCATTTGGTAAAACGGTTCTGCTGTTTGAACCATGGTTTCAGGTTAAATTGGTGTTTGATAAATAATATAAAGTAAAAATTAAAAATGATTAAAATAATTCAAAATGAACAAAACCTTTAATTGTGAAAATTTTTACCCTCCTTTAATTCTCATAGTTTAAACTATTTAAACCATCCAAAACCATATTTAATTACATTTCCGGTTCCCTCAACCAGGGATAGATATACTATATAGCCCCCTGTGTATTTATGTATCTAACTATCTAGATATACGACACAAAGCCCCCATGTTTTGTAATAAAAATAAAAAATAAAAAATAAAAAATAAAAACCGAAGCCCCCTCCAACTAAGCCCAAACCAAACCTAAAGCCCACCTTGACTAAATGAGAAAGGAATTTTTTTTTTTAATTAAGGAGAGATGTGGCCATTTTTTATTTATAAAGTTAAGATATAATATTCTTTATATATCTTAATGCATATGTATAAATATATTAATGGCCTAAATAATGATATTGTTAGTTTTAATTTATTTTTTAGAATAATTAAAATATGTGTATTTAAGATTTCAAATGAATTATGATATTATTATATTTAAAAAAATCTTTAAAATTAAGTTGTTTGTTGCTTAAATTTAAACTAGTATCCAAAATAACAATTTTAAATATTTACTCAGCTAAAAGATAGAATTTTTTATAGAATTATGATTTTACAGACAGATTATAATTAGAATGATGTAATTAAATTAATAACATAGTATTTATTAAGTCTTTTTCTATGTCTTAATTAATATATCATTAAGTTAATGATACGTAATGACATTTATTTTTTAAGACTTCAAGTGCTAATGACATTTTTATTTTTTTAGTAATAGGTAATTAAATTAATGATATAGTATTTATTAAGTTTTTTTTGTGTCTTACAGGTTGTATAATTATTATATCAGTTAATGATATATAATGACATTTATTTTTTAAGACTTCAAGTGGTAATGACATTTTTGTTTTTTTAGTAATAGGTAATTAAATTAATAAAATATTATTTATTAAGTCCTTTTATGTGTCTTATGGGTTATATAATTGATATATCATTAAGTTAATGATACGTAATGATAATGATATTTAATGATATTCATTTTTTAAGACTTCAAGTGATAATAATATTTCCTATTTAAGGTGTGCTAATGTTATAAACTGGTAATACAAACAATATTACATTAGGTTAATGATTTTCATTTTTATTGATTCTTGTATTATGTTTTAAAAAAATTTTACTGTAAGTAATTTAATAACATGGATAATTTTTTTTGTTGTTTAAGTTACATTGCAAATAATTAAGTATATCAATATTTTTCTAATATCATTTTTTTCTTACAACTCAACTATGAGAAAAATAAGGAGATTTGTTAAAAATATAAAAATAAATATATAATAAAGTTTACTTAGAGGATATTTTTATATTCTCAATATATGTAATTTAAAAAGGGGACATATAAGTAATATTTCTAAAATAAAGATAAATTTTAATTCACTTCTTAAAAAAATCAAATTGAATTTTTACTTTTTTTAAGGGAATATACACCCTCGAGTCCAAACTTTCCATTCCCATCTCTTAAAAAAAATAAAAAAAAAATAATAAACATAAAAAATAAAACCAAAACCTTGTGTCTCTTTCATCCTTCATTTATATTTTTATTTTTTTGCAAATTGTCTCTCAACTCAGTAAAGGCAATCTCTTAAGTGAAGAAGGAAAGACAAAGAAAGAACGAATAAGACTTCATCAACCAACAACAATGCCAAGCATTTGAATCTTTGACTTCACTTAAAAAATTCCAAGCTTTGTTACTGTCCTCAATATTCTTACACTATCTAAATGTTGGAAAATGGCTTAGAAAATGAATTTTAAAATACTATTTTATGGGTCAGTTTTGAGTAGGACCTACTATGTGTTAGTGACGAGTTGAGGCGGCAACTTGTATACCTCTGTGTGGAGATCAAAATTGTATGTTCATATGCTCAAAATGATAAATAGGTAAATAAAAAATTGACACCCAAAATGCATACATATATATGTGAAATTTCAAAGCTAAAGTAAGACAATTCTCTTGTCCCATATTAGAAAAAGAGTGAATCCATGGTTTCCTTTAGACCCTATATAAGAAACACCATTCTGTTTTTTAAATATAGATTCTTCTTTACTTTTAAAACTCTCATAGTCTTTAGGTTTTGACGTAGTAGTAGCAGCTTTGATGTGTCTTAAGAACACTATATCCATTCTATCTTAAGAACACCGTATCCATGCATTGTAAAACTCACTGTCTGCATTGTAAAACTCACTGTCTTAAGAACACCATAAACTCTAAAGTATGTTACATCGTATCCAACTCAAAACTCTAGAGTATGTTAGCTTCTAATTTCGGACAAAATAATATAGATTGTGCCTACATGGTCCAAACATTTAGGATATGTTTAGTGCACTTGTTGTCTGAAGTGAAGAAAGATTTGTATCTTTGACACGTGTGGTGTTAGGACAGCGAGTATCCAAGAGTTTGAAAGTGCGCATGTTTATAGGTAGAGTTCAGTTTTTTTGTGAATAAGCTACTTGGTGTCAACAAATGAAACAAGATGTGGCAGTTTAAAACTGGACGATGGGGAGAAAATCAACCGAACGTGTAAGAGGCAAATTTGTTCAAGGATACAATGTGATACATGCCAGTTTTGCACATCTACCTCATGCAGTTTCTTGATTTGCAATGTAATCGTCAAATTGTGCACGTGGAACGGGGCAAATTTGTTTAAGGACACTAAATGATATATATACGGGGCCATGTGATATTAAGTTTTCAATTTTGTTTTGAGTTTGTTGTTAATATTGTGATATTGTTGTAATTTCTGGTATATCAATAATATTATTCCATTTTTGGTTCGTTATTCTATGATATTTTTCTAACACCAAATTTCAAATCTTGTTATGTTCTAAACATTAGTTCAAAAATCATAATGTTCAAAACTAGACCAATTCCTAGTTTATTAGAAACTGGCATATCTTGGTTAATTGAGAAACATGATTTTGCCATCGTTCTACATTACTTTCCTGGTAAAATCCAAACAAAAACATACAACGATCTAATGAACAATAACATCTCTAATGACAGGAACAAACTCTGGAAAAACTCAACCTGAATGGCAATCTACTTGAGGTTTGTCGACAACCCGTTGGCAACAGAAGCTTTCAAGGAGAGAGAAACTGGAGCTTCTCCAAAAAAGACGTCAAAAAGAGCAGAAGCTACATGTCCTGATTCAATTCTAGCATCCACACTAGAAGGAATTAGGCCGTCCGACGAAACGCTAACCTGAAAATCATAAATAAGATGAGATGTTTGGAACTTGACCAATAATTAGTTTAATCCATGATATGCCTAAAAAATGCGATATAAAGACAATAAGACAAAAGGAAGAATAATCTGAAAATCACTAAATGAGCGCCAAACTGTTGTGCACATTTGATAAAAGTTGTTGTATGACTGCTATAGTCATTACTTACAAGCATTTTGGATGGATCTAGCCAAGTCAAGAATATGAAAGTTCCTTTCCTAAGGGGCCGTCCTTGGAAGATACCGCGAAACGTGGACAGGGCGGATTTGTCAACTGGCGTGGGTGATTTCATTCTTGGAGAAATGGCATCATCCAAGGCATCCCAGAAGGTTTTACCATCTACATCTCTAACAAGAACAATCTGTAATGATTTCTCCAAAGGAGCTGAAACCAAAGAAAAATTATGTCAACGGCAAATTTCTCACCCCTTTATGCACTAACTTATTATTTTTATTACCTTGAAAAATTGAGCTGAAAATAGATGAATCCTCTTGAATTTCAGCAGCTGATTGTCCGTTCCAAGAGTCCAATTTATTGAAGATGGATGGATTTATGTAAAGGCCCGCAGCATAGACCTTAACACCAATTATTGCAAAAACTTTTTCCCTGAATCCTGAAATTATCGACAGGTTACATATTGTTGGAAGAGTCTATACTTTCCCACATAATCTAATTACTCTCATGTAAAGATTGCATTATTTAAGTTATTTGGTGTTAATTTGTATTAAGTAGTTGCTTTACGAGTGGAAAGAGAGAAAATTATTTTCTCTTCAAGTTTTATTCATTAGATTGGCACAAATTAAATAGACAGTAGGAGATGGAGATTTTTCTGAATAATCTCAACCTCGCAGAAAACCTACTTTAAACAACCTTATTTGAATGTCTAACAGATTTCCTACATTCAGATTTATTTGAATTTAAACATAAGCCAACATAAGCCAAAAATACTAAACTATCCTTAACTGATCTCCTTACTTATCTGACACTTCCCTTCAAATTGGTGCATAGAGTCTATCAAGCCCAACTTGCTTATTAGTGACTCGAAGTGTGGCCTTGAGAGTCCTTTAGTTAGGATATCAGCTGTTTGTTGAGTTGTAGGAACAAATAGGGTGCAGATAACGCCTCCTCCTAGCTCCTCCTTTATGAAATACCTATTGATCTCTACGTGTTTTGTTTTGTCATGCTGAACATGGTTGTGTGCAATACTGATGCAGCCTTGTTGTCCAGTATAATTTCATTGGACCTTCAATTGGTCTCCTTAGCTCCTCTAGATCTTGCTTCAACCACAATATTTCACATATTCCATGTGCCATAGCTCTAAACTCAGCCTTTGCATTGCTTCTAGCCACGACATTCTATTTTTTCCTTCTCCAGGTGACCAAATTACCCTAAGCATAAGTACAATAACCAGAAGTTGACTTTCTATCAATGATGGATCCAGCTCAATCAGCATCGGTATAAACTTCAATTCCCCTTTGCTCATTTTTCTTGAAGAACAATCCTTTTCCAAGTGTGCTTTTTAAATATCTTAAAATTCTATAAACGGCTTCAATATGCTCTTCATATGAAGAGTGCATGAATTGGCTAACCACGCTAACTGCAAATGCTATGTCAGGGCGAGTGTGTGAAAGATAAACCAGCTTACCCACTAATTTCAAGTACCTTGTAGTGTCAACTGGCACCTTCTTATTGCTATCTCCAAGTTTCTGATTCGGCTCCATTGGTGTTTCAGAATGTCTGTAGCCACTCATACCTATTTCTTTTAGGAGGTCCAATATATATTTCATTGAGAAACCATGACTCCTTTCTTTGTTCGAGCCACCTCCATCCCTAGAAAATATCTTAGAGATCCCAAGTCAACTTTAAAATCAGAGGCTAGGCATTTCTTCAATCTCTCCATTTTAGTGGCATTATCTCCTGTTAGTATAATCTCATCTACGTAGACAATCAAAACAACAACTTTCCCTGTTGGTGAGAACTTCACAAATAGTGTATGATATGTCTGTCACTAAAAATATCCTTGTTTCTTTGTAGATTGTGTAAATTTCTCAAACCATGCTGTAGGCAATTGTTTGAGAATATACAAGGATTATTTTTTTAAAAGTTTCGCACTTTGGAACCATACCTCTTAAGCTTCCATGTATACTTTCTCTTCAAAATCATCATTCAAGAATGCATTCTTGATATCTAGTTGTTGCAACAGCCAGTCTAAGTTTGCAACAATCAAGAGGAGAACCCTTATAGTGTTAAGTTTTGCCACAGGTGCGAAAGTCTCTAAGTAGTCAATGCCATAGATTTTTGTAAATTCTTTGACTACCAACCGAGCCTCGTATCTTTCTAAGATCCCATTTGAGTTGTATTTGACAGTAAATATCTATTTGCATCCCACAGTCTTCTTTCCCTCAAGCAGATCTACAATCTCCTATGTTTCATCCTTGTCAAGGGCCCTCATTTCTTCCAATATGGCTTCTCTCTGCTCTGGAACTTTTAGAGCATCCTGTACATTTTTTAGAAGTTCTATACTAGACAACTGTGAGGTGAAAGCATAAAATGAAGGTGACAATTTTTCCAAAGATACAAATGGAGATGGGATGTTTGGTACATGACCGTGTTCCTTTCCTATGAGCAATTGGAATTTTTAAAGAACTATAGTGCACAGACTTATTTAAAGCAGAAGGAGGTTCACTTGACACCTTGGTCGAGCTTGGATCCTTTTTCAGGTTGGACCTTTGGCCTCGTTTCAAGAAGAGGCCTTCTTTCTTCGGAAAGTTTTTTTTCCTTGAGAAGACACGTAGCTCTTCTTTGTCGCTTGGTTTTGCACACATCTCTGTTTCTGAGCTATCACGTAGTGGCGATTTTGATAAAGTCCCTTCCAAGTTTCCATTTTTTAAAGTGTTATTTCAAGTTCCTTATAAAATTCTTTTACTGCGAGTATAACTGGTGTACGGTCAGCATTTGTTGAAGACTCTTGGCCGACTATTGCATTTGGTAAGTCATGCAGCTCTTGGCCTGTTGCACTTGGTGCAGGAAAAAACTCTCGATTTTGTGCGGTTTCAGCGCTTTCTTGGCCATTGCTTTGAAGCAGTTTGTTAGTGGTAGAGGGTGCCACTAACTGAGATGAAATGGACTCTGAAGAATTCAAATTTGTGTATTCAATTTGGAAAATATTATCAAAACTATCATCTTCTTTTCCAATCCCCCCTGAAGATGAGACTCAAACAATTTTTGACTTTGAAAAAATATCACATCCATAGTCACAAAGAATTTTCTTGAACTTGGATCAAAGCATTTATATCCCTTTTGAGTTAGAGAATATCCCACAAAGACATTTTTTAGCTCTGGGGTCAAGTTTTCCTCGATTATGATTATGAATGTGAACAAATACTGTACGTCCAAATATCTTAAGAGGTATATCAATTATCATCCAACATGTGGGAAATTTTTTTTTTTTTTTTAAACACTAATTGTAGTTTGAAACTTTAAAACTCTCGATGGCATTCGGTTAATTAGGAACGCAACTGTAAGAACAACTTCACCCCACAAAAATTTAGGAATCTTAGCTGTAAAAAGTAAGGCTCTTGGAACTTCAAGAAGATGTTTATTTTTTCTCTTGACCATTCCATTTTGTTGGGGTATGTCAACACATGAGCTTTGGTGTACAATGCCTATTTCTGCAAAATATTTCCCTAGAATTTTGTTAAAATCCTCTCTTGCATTTTGGCTTCGAAAGACTTAAATTGTTGCTTCAAATTGTGTCTTTATGGTTGTCAAAGTTTATGAAAACTTATTCTGTATTTGATTTTTCTTTCAACGAAAACACCCATGTTACACTTATGTGGTCATCAATAAATGCTAGAAATCATCTTTTTCTTCTCACTGTAGTAACTTGAGAAGCCCCTCAAATATCACTATAAATTACTGAAAACGGCTCAGATGGTTTATATGGCTGTGGAAGATTAGAGGTGCGGTGATGTTTGGCCAGTTCACATGTTTCACATTCAAATGAAGATGGATTTTTATTGGTAAACAAACTTGGGAACAAAAACTTTAAATATACTGAAGGCTAGGATGTCCTATTCTAAAATGCCACAACATAATATTTTCATCAGAAATAGAAATTGTTGAAAATCTTCCAAAGTTAGAATCCAGATTCTAGGGATTAAATAAGAAAATATTTAGCTGATTGACAGCTATAGAATCAGGATTTATTGGGTTGTAATTTGACAATTCTTCCTTTCCTAGTTTAGTTTTTCTTTCCGTTATTAGATTAGAAAAGTCAACCGCTGTACCACTATATATGTAGCATCTATGTATAATTTTGATTCAGAGAAATAAGAAATATTCAATATTCTTTCAAAACTCTCTCAAAACTTTCAGAAATAGAATAGAAAAAAGTGTTTGGAACTTATCTTCCTAGGTCGATTTCATCTTCAAAGAAATATAAGCCATCTCGTTGATTAGCACCGCCAATCGTCTTTCCCAAGATCAAATCCTAAGCTCACAATGAAATGGAGAGAAACGAGCTCGACACTTAAGATCATAAGTCAATTTACTTATAGATAGGAGGTTACATGACAATTTAGGGACATAGAGGACATCATGA
>CAMOHE010049523.1:25935-98221 GCA_946598075.1 Artocarpus hirsutus
AAGCTTTTATTGGAGTAGCATTAGAGTTGATAATTATAAAATATATATATGGGATATAGTACTTTATTATTATAAGAGTTTGAACTATATATGTCCATCGGGTCCCCTTTACTAGCTTATAATAAATTATGTAATGATACGACATGTTTTTCCTATATATTGATGACTTATGTTAAATTATTAGATTGGCTAAAATTTGAGTTAATTGGACTTAATTATTCATGTTAGTTTATCAGTTGAATTAATTTTGTAAATTAATTGAAGATAAACATGTTGAATTATTGTGGATAATATTTTATTTGCATGAGTTTATTTGCATATGACTATTTTAATCAAATAACTTTTCTATTGGGTTATCTGAATTAAAATTGAGACTTTATAAAGGATATCTAAGTCAAATAAGATAGGATTTATCTAATTGGTTGAGATTGAATCTATTAGATTAGCCTAAGGAGTTTGAATACGATTCAAGCTCCAATATCGCATCCACGCGATCAACCGCGATACACTAGGCTCGGCCAACTGTGGTAGTTAGAGTCAAATTTTGCTTCACATGTTTTTTATTTGAAATTGATCCAAACTTAAATTTTGAAGTCTAATCTGATAATGATTAGCCCCAAGTCCGACTACTATAAATAAGGGTGAGTTTTTTTAGTTATTCAAATCACTTAAGAAGCAAAGAGTGAGTACTCTAGTGAGAGAAACTCTAGGTTGTTGTTCAACATCAAGAACCTTAGCTCTAGGTCTTCTCAAGTGGATGGAAGGAGAGTCACCATAGGAAAAGCTGTATGACATGCAACCATCCGCACTCCGATCGTGGATAGAGAATAGCAAAAAAGACTAGTTAGTTGAGGCTCTTTTGGAACATTCTTCTCTACATGGATTCGAGCCCACTTCGATATACAAAAGAGGTTAGTAAGATCTGTTATTAATTTATATATTTAGCATGCCAAACTTGTGTTTTAGAAAATACTCAGATTTAAAATTTTTAAAATTCTGCTGCATACTCGTCTTATAACAATTGGTATCAAAGCGAGGTTCTTACATTGATTTTACGGGTTTGTAATCATGCTATGTCTATAGATTATGTGATCTTATTCTCTCCTATGCTTGAATTTACTTTTTTAGAGAGTTGACACTCTAAGGTTTCTATATAATTAAATGTTATCATGAGATTATCTGGTGAATGTTTATTAATTAAGTATGGTTGAATAAATTTTTATTTAACTATTAATTAATTAATTAATTAATTTATGCTGGTAATGGTTCCTTAGATGCTAGAAAGTGTACCTAGGTGTTTCATGTAATTAGATGGCGATTTATCATCACCGTCGAGGAATTATTATTTTAATTTATATTTATAAAATTTTGTAATTAAATAATCATTTAAAGTAAAGACAGATCTTGAAGATGCAGATGATAGGAGTTCCATTGTTTTATGCATTTATAAATTTTTATGTTTTTAAATTGTCAAAAATAAAATTAAAAAATTGCTTAAAAACTATTTTCTAGGAAAATGTTGCTTTGAATTGGCCGGTCGATGATCGTAGATCGGTAGGCCAATGGTCGCAGACTAGTAGATCACGCTTCTAGTTTAGCAGGCCAGCAATGAGGTAAAATGTTTTTTGAAAAATGTGCATTTTTTGGTGCACTTTTTTATTTTATCTTTGAGACAATTTTGAGAAACATGAAATTTTATGATGACCAGAAAAATAAACTTCGATCTATGAGGGATTGAAGAGTTGAAGGTAGATGTCACATGAAGAAGGATACAACTTGAAGATACAAGATGAAGAGTCGATAATATTTTTCAATTGATTTTTTGTAATCTTTATTTTCTTTTCTCTAGGATGGAACCATGATATTACGACTATTTATTATTTTGATTACGGCTTTGCATATTGCTTTACTTGTCTGCATTATAATGTGATTTGCTATGTATGTTAATAAGATGCTATGTAGAATAGGGAGTGCCACTCATTAAAAATTGTTCATTGATGTTGATATAAAATCTTGACTTTTAAAATATTAAGTTAGAGAAGGTTTTTGAAGAGAGGACCTATGGCCTCCATCGTTGGTCTATAGGTACTACATGGTGGTTCTAACCCCGAAGAAGGGATTTCATCATATACCAGGTTAGATTTCTAAGGGGATAATTTATTTTAGCATCATTTATCGTTATACACCCCTAGGTGACGATTATAAATCATGGACAAAATAGTTGAAACGATGGTTATACACTCAAGAGTAATTTTGTTACTAACCTCCCCTAAGAGCTCTATTAATAAAATTAATGACTAAAAAATGATTATTAATATATGCTAGATCTAACAGGTCTTAGATGGCATATATTAATCAGAGGGAATTCATGTTTCTAATTGAATTTGACAAGTCTCTCCTAGGCAGCTTGTTAGATTTTAAGTTGAGAATTATCATTGTAAGGTTGTGATATTTTTAAGGTTTTGACATATAAACATAATTGTATGTTTACTTGTTTGCGTTGTCTTACTAAACTGTTATAGAATGTTTGCTTATATTTGGTATATGAATCTTTATTGTGGATTAAAATGTCTAAAAATGCTTTATCATTGATAATTGATAAGAACATGTTAACTAGCGAGAATTACAATGATTGAAAAAGGAACCTGAATATCGTCTTTTCTTTTAAGAAACCAAAATTTGTGCTGACGAAACCGTGTCCTCTCAAACTTACTGGAGATTTTACTAATGAGCAAATCCAAGCGTATAATCACTAGAAAGATACTAATGATCAGACCTATTGTTATATTATCGCTAGCATGAATAATGTACAGCAGGCTCAGCATGAAGATTATGAGATTGTGAAGTAGATCTTGGATAATCTTAAACACATATTTAGAGGCGAAGCTCTAACTTAAAGGCAAGTGGCTCTATAGAAACTCTTAAACTGCAAACAAAGACTGGGGACTCCTATAAAGGAGCATAGATGTTGGTCATGGGTTACCTTGCTGAGGCTCAAAACCATTAAGCTGATATCGATGTTGAGTCATAGATGACTATGGTCTTTGAGACTCTATCGAAGGAGTTCATCCCGTTTAGAGCTTCATATAATTTGAGCAATAGACAGGATGTGACTTTGACTAAGTTGATGAAGCAACTACAGGAGTTTAAAAATCTAATCAAGAAACTCCTGCTGGTGGTGAGGCTAACTTGGCAGCTATGTAAATGCGAACTTCTGGTAATTAAGACATGTTTAGTTGAAGAATCAAGTGACACTTGGGTCATAGATTCTGGCACAACTAATCATGTCTGTGTTTCTCTAAAGAGATTTAAGGAAATGAGAAGTCTGCTACATAAGGACTTCATGTTACGGATGAGCGATGGATCCTTGATGTTGGCTGAAGCAGTGAGAGACATCTAACTTTATTTTAATAATTATAAGATTTTAGTTTTAAAAGATTGTTTTTATGTTCCTATACTTAAAAGGAATTTAATATATGCAGCTTGTTTATTTAAAAATAAGGTGGTGACTCGTAAAAATAAATCTTTTCTCTATGATGAATGGATACAAAACAATCTCTATTTTATCAAACCTAAGATGGGCATATTGCTTAACACTAAGGTTAATAATAGTGACTCCAAAAGACTTAAGACTTCTTACTCTAATAAAACTTATCTTTGGCATTTGCGATTATGTTATATTAGCTTGAATAGAATTCAAAGGTTGATAAGAGATTGACCTTTAAGTCACTTAAAGGTGGAATTTATACCACAATGTGAATTTTGTTTGAAGGGCAAAATGACCAAAAGACCATTTGGGTCTAAGGGCAATAGGACCGAAGTGTTCTAGAACTTGTGCATAATGATGTTTGTGATCTCATGAACATCGGGGTACGTAGAGGGTATGAGTACTTTGTCACTTTTATTAATGATTACTCAAGATATAAGTATGTATACCTAACGCATTAGGAAAATGAAATTTTTGACAAGTTCAGGGAGTTTCGAGCTGAAGTGGAAAAGCAATTAAGTAAACTCATAAAGGCACTTCAATCTGATTGAGGTGGTGCATACCTCTCTAATGAGTTCTTGGGACACTTATTGGAGAATGGGATCTTATTCCATTTGACTGCGCTAGACACTCTACAGCAGAATGGCATAGTTGAGAGAAGGAATAGGACTTTATTGGACATAGTTAGATCCATAATGAGTTGTTCGACATTACTTTTATCCTTTTAGGGATATGTACTACAAACCGCATGTTATCTTTTGAACAACCTCTAAAATCGATTCCTAAAATTTCTCACAAGTTGTGGACGGGTAGGAAGACATCCTTAAACCATTTTTACATATGGGGATGTCCGGCTCATGTCTTGTATAAGGAAGCAAAAAAGTTGGAAGTACGTTCGGAAGTTTATGTGTTTGTAGGATATTCAAAAGGGACTAAAGGGGGTTATTTCTATGATGCAAAAGAAAATAAAGTCATGGTTTCAACGAATGCAACTTTCCTTAAAGAAAGTTATATGAACGACTTTAAACATCGAAGTAAAGTGGTACTCAAGGAGTTAGTGAGTGATTTGATCACTCTGAGAATTATAGTTGAAACCAATCCAATCAAGGTAGAAAAACTAACTGAACAACAACCTAAGGGGCTTAAGCGTTGTAGGAGGATCATGTGTCAACCTGAGAGGTGTATGTTCAATGGTGAAGCTTACTTGGCTAAACTTGTTGAACACGAAAAGAATCCTTACACTTATGCAAAGGCTATGGAGGAAGTTGATTCAAAACTCTAGGAAGAAGCCATGAACATTGAAATGAAGTCTACAGAGACTAATTGGGTTTGGAAACTTGTGGATCTTCTCGAAATAGGTAAAACCCATAGGTTGTAAATGGATCTATAAGAGAAAGAGAGAGAAGATAGAAAAGTTGAAACCTATAATGCTATACCTGTAGCTAAGAGAGACATGCAAAAGGAAGGAATAAATTACGAGAAAACATTTTCGCTTGTAGCCATGCTTAAGTCCATCTGCAATTTGTTATCCATAGCTACCATTCTCTACTACGAGATTTGGTAGATGGATGACAAGATGGCTTTTTTGACTGCTTATCTTGATGAGTCCATATATATGGTGCAACCAAATGGGTGCAAGGCTAAGGGTCAAGAGAGTAAGGTCTACAAGATGCTAAAGTCAATTTATGGACTTAAGCAGTCTTCCTATTCTTAGAACATAAGATTTGATCATATGATCAAGACTTATGATTCGAACAAAACATAGATGAACCATGCATTTACAAACACATTAAGGATAGAAAAGTAGTTTTTCTATGGCTCTATGTAGATGACATTCTGCTGATTAGCAATAACGTTGGGGCGTTGTCATCGGTCAAATTATGGTTGACCAAGTAGTTTGACATGAAATACTCGAGAGAAGCTAATTATGTTCTCGGTATCTAGATCTTTCAATATAGGAAGAACAAAATGATAGTTTTATTCCAATCTACATTAGATAAAATTCTTGAGAAGTATGCAATGCAGAATTCCAAGAAAGGTAGGCAACCATCTAAGTTTGGAATTACTTTTTCTAAGAAAGACTCACCAAGGTCTGATAAAAAAAGAATATATGAAGAAGGTGCCTTATGTTAGACGTGTATGCCCTAAGGAGTAAAAATGTAACATGTTTTTAGAGACATTTTTATCAATAAAGAATTTATTTATTATTTATATACCAAGTCTTATCCTCTTTACGTTCAAATTTGTTGAATGTATGTTAAACAAACAATAGTCTAAGACTATCGGTCTAAACCTTTAAGAATTAGGCATATGATTGATAGATTATGCAGAAGACACAATTCTAAAGTGACAGTCTAAATCATAAGATCAGCAAACGAGGGAATAAATTTGGATGCTTTATTCATCTAAAGATTGTTATGTTGTCTACATCCCTAACGAGAGATGGTTTGTCTTGACCATCGGAGGTTGACTCCATGAATAGAATCATTGGCACATTATCATAGGTGATGATGTGTTGGATTGGGACATAAATTGAATTGATTTGGATTAATAATACTATCTTGACAAATCTATTAACTTTCGACAATCAGTTGTATTGTATCTTAATCTTGAGATGAATAGTGGGCCCGTTGTCTTAACTTATGTCTTTTGATGTACCAAAGGATGACATCTACATTTTATAGTGGTACGTATGTCGGTACATTGGAGGTATGACTCTTGATAGCATAGACCTGTTAGTCATAGATATAGAATCCACAGCTCCTTTTTAGGAGTAGTTGATATGCTCTTATATGTGTTATCTTGTAATTAGAAAACTGGACTGCTTAACCATTTAGATACATAGGTGTAACCGAATGATATACTGTCCTTGGATGGTAAGTTTTTTGATAGTGAGATAATGGAATATAAAATAAAAATAATCGAAAAGGTAAAACAGAATTTGTCCTTAAGTCGATCATAGATAATCCTATAGGAATAAATACATTATGATATGTCATGGAGACTTAGCTATACGGGCTTCGTAATTCTATATAGTTTGAGAGTGTAGCTCCAAGCTTTTAGTGGAGTAGTGTTAGAGTTGATAATCATAAAATGTATATATGGGATATTGGGTTTCATAATTATCAAGAGCTTGAACTATATAGGTCTATTTGGTCCTTTTTGCTAGCTCGTTAAAATCCTGCAACAATAAGGCATGTTTTTCCAATAATTAGTGACTTATGTTAGATTTATTATATTGGCTAAAATTCAATAAAATCAGATAATTCATGTTTCTTTATCAGTTGAATTAATTTTGTAATAAAATTAATTCAATATAAACTTATTGAATTATTGGGATCAAATAATTCATTTCTGTTTATCGGCAAGATTAATTTTGAATTAATGCAAGTTAAACTTGTTGAATTATCAAAAATATATATTTTCCTAGAGATTATCTACATATAACTATTTTAATCAAATAACTTCTCTATTGGATTATTTGAATTAAAACTAAGGCTCTGTCTTAAGAATCTCGAGCGAAAAATAAAGATTCGGAGGTATCTTTTATCAAAGGTTCAGCAGGCCGATCTGCAAGTTTGGCCTGTTGACAGGGCAATAAAAGGATCACGTATTTTCATGCAAATTTTATCAGATATTGATTCTGATTTGATTCTGATTTGAATTTTCAAAGCCTTATCTGATAAGAACTAACTCCTAGGCCCAACCTCTATAAAAAGGGAGTTTAAATTAGTTGAGAAATCTATAGTAAGACTTTGCTGGTGAAACTCTACAACTCCCCAGAAAGCTGTTGTTCATAAATCATGAAATATAGCTTTAGGTATTTCTCAATTGGTTGGAAGAAGAGTCGCATGGTGGAAGAGTTGTATGAGTGTGACCACACACACACCAATCACATATAGAGAATAACAAATAATGCCAGTTGGTTGAAGTCCTTCTGGAACGTTACTTCTCTTCACTGATTATAGAAGCTTTTGGGCATTTACAAGGTTAGTAAGATCTAGTTAATTTATGCATATAATGTATCAAACTTGTGTTTTGAAAAATACTCTGCTATAAAAAATTTTAAAATTTTGCTCCGTACTATTTTTCTAACAATTGTTATCAAAGCCATGGTTTTTACATAAATTTACAAGCTTGTGATCATGCTATATGAATAAATTATGTGATCTTTATCTCTCCTATGCTTGAATTTAATTTTTTTGAGTTGGCACTCTAAGGTTTCTATATATTCATATGTTGTCACGGATTATATGGTGAATGTTTATTAATTAATTACGGTTAATTAAATTATTATTATTTAATTTTTTATTAATTAATTAATTTATACCAATTATGGTTCCTTAGAGGTTAGAATGTGTATCTAGGTTTTTCATGTAATTAGATGGCGAACTATCATCTTTGTTTAGGAATTATTATTTAATTTTAAATTTGTAAGAATTTTGTAATTAAATAATCATTCGAAGAAGACGAATCTAGAAGACGAATCTAGAAGATAAATGATAGCATTCTCAGGCATTTCCTGAGTCTTTAATTTTATGTTTTTGAATTGTTGAAAATAAAGTTGATAAATTGCATCAAAATTGTATTTTCTAGAAGGTTGGCATGTTGAACCCTTCAGTTCAACTGGCCGATTGTTGCAAGATCGACAGGCCGGACTTCGAGTTTGGTAAGTCGTCTACAAGGGAAAAATCATGTGGCTTTGGCGGTAGGCCAAACTGTCATGACCGGTAAGCCGACCTAAAAAGATCGACTTGTCGGTATAGAGTTGGAAATTTTTTCAAAAAAGTTACAGTTTTCGATACAGTTTTAATTTTATTTTTGGGACAATTATAAGAAACATTAAAATTTGGATATGACTGGAAATATGGAGTATTCAATCTATGCGGGATTGAAAACTTGAAGATAGACATTACATGAAGAAGGATATAGCTTGAGGATTCAAGGATGAAGAATCGAAAATATGTTTCAATTATTCTCTTGTAATCTTTATTTTCTATTCTCTATGGTGGAACCATAATATTACGGTTATTTATTATTCTTTTGCTTGTAGCTTTGCTTGATTGCTTTGCTTGTTTGCATTATAATATAATTTATGTATATTGATAACATGCCATATAGAATAGGGAGTGTTGCTCAATTAAAAACTGTTCATGCATGTTTTTAAAATAAAACCTTAATTTTAAAAGATTGAGTGGGAGAACGTTTTTGAAGAGAGGACCTAAGGCCTCCATGGTTGGTCTATAGGTAACATATCATGGTTCTGACCTATAGGAAGGGACTTCATCATATACCAGGTTGGATCTCTAAGAGGATAAGGTATTTTAGCATGATTTATTATTGCACACCCCTAGGTGGTGGTTATAAATAATGGATAAAATATTTAAACGATGGTTATACACTCATGTTAATTTTATTATTAACCTCCTCTAAGAGCTCTGTTAATAAAATTAATAGCCAAAGAAATGATTATTAATACATGCTAGATCATACGAGTCCTAGATGGTATATATTAATCAGGAAGGGATCTATGTTTCTAATTGAATTTGGCAAGACTCCTCTAGGAGCTTGTTGAATTCTAAATTGGGAATTATCATTATAAGGTTGTGATATTTTCAAGATTTTGATACATAAACACATTTGTATATTTTTACACGATTGTGTTATCTTACTAAATTATTATGCTATGTTTGCTTATGTTTGGTAAATGATTCTTTATTGTAGATTAAATATGTCTAAAAACGCTTTACCATCGATACTTGACAAAAACCAATTAACCGGGAAAAATTATAATGGTTGAAAACGGAACCTAAATATCGACCTCTCTTTTGAGAAACTAAAATTTGTGCCGATAACCCCTTGTCCTCCCAAGCCTATAGGAGATTCCAGCAACGATCTTATCTAAGCATATGATCATCGGAAAGATGCTAATGATCAGGCCCATTGCTATATTATGGCCAACATGAATAACGTGCTGCAGGCTCAACATGAGAATTATGAGACTGCTACGTAGATCTTGGATAATTTGGAAGGCATGTTTGGAGGCCAGGCCTTAACTAAGCGACAAGGGGAGCTTCAAAAACTCTTGAACTGTAAACAGAGACTAGGGACATCTGTAAAGGAGCACATGATGTTGGTCACGGGTTACCTCACTGAAGCACAAACCAATGGATCTGACATCGAAGCTGAAACTCAGATGACTATGGTCTTTAAGACTCTGTCAAAGGAATTTATTCCATTTAGAGGTACTTTTAATTTAAGCAATAGGCGGGATATGACCTTAACAAAGTTGATGATACAGTTATAGGAGTTCGAACTGTTGATCAGGGAGTCTCCTGCTAGTGGCGAGGCTAACTTTATGGCTGCTTCTAGTTCCAATCCCAACCTTGGAAATGGAAAGAAACAATGGACCAAGAATAGGAAGTCTTTTGTTCCTGTTAACAACGAGAGCAAGAAGAAGAAGACGAAGAACTTGAAAAAGCTTAAGTGCTTTTTCTACGGGAAGGTCGGGCACATCAAGAAGAATTGTAAGGACTTATTTTCCCGAGGAGGGGTTCAAAGAAACGAGAAGTCTACTCTATGAAGACTTCACGCTTCGGATGGGTGATAGATCGTTGGTCTTAGCAGGACTAGTGGGAGACGTCCATCTATATTTTGATAATTATAGGAATTTAATTTTGTGAGATTGTTTTTATGTTCCTAAATTTAAGAGAAATTTAATTTCTGTAGCTTGTTTATTTAAAAACTCCTATTTGGTTTCTTTTAATAATAAAGTGGTGATTTGTACAAACAAATCTTTTATTTTTTCTAGATGGATGCAAAATAATCTATATTTTATCAAACCTAAGATGGACTTGCTGCTTAATGCTGAGATGAATGATAATAACTCTAAAAGACTTAAAACTTCGCACTCTAATAAGACATATCTTTGGCATTTGCACTAAAAGACCAAAAGACCATTCGGGTCTTTGGTCAATGTGAATCCTGTTTGGAGGGTAAAATGACCAAAAGACCATTCGGGTCTAAGGGCAATAGGGCCATAAACCTTGTGCATAGTGATGTTTACGGACCAATGAACATCTGGGCATGAAGAGGGTATGAGTACTTTGTCACTTTTTATTAACGATTACTCAAGGTATGGCTATGTGTAGCTGATGCAACATAATAAAAAAAAAAAAACTTTTGACAAGTTCAGGGAGTTTTAAGCTGAAGTGGAAAAGCAATTGGGTAAACCCATAAACACACTTTGATCCGATCGAGATGGAGAATACCTTTCTGATGAGTTCTTAGGACATTTATTAGAGAATGGGATTTTATCCCACTTGACTACGCTAGGCACTCCGCAGCAAATTGGCATAGCAAAGAGAAAAAATAAGACTTTATTGGACATGGTCAGGTCCATGATGAGTTATTCATCATTACCTTTATCCTTTTGGGGATATGCACTACAAACCGCATGTTATCTTTTGAATAATATGCCTTCAAAATCGGTCCTTAAAACTCCTTAGAGTTATGAACCGACAAGAAGACATCCTTAAACCATATTCGCATATGGGGATGTCCAGCTCATGTCTTGTTTAAGGATGCGAATAAGTTGAAAGCACATTCAGAAGTTTGCATGTTTGTAGGATTTTCAAAAAGGGACTAAAGGGGGTTATTTTTATAACTCAAAAGAAAATAAAGTTGTGGTTTCCACTCATGCAGCTTTCCTTGAGGAAAGTTGCATGGATGACTTTAAACCTCGAAGCAAAGTAGTGCGTGAGGAGTTAAGGAGTGATCCAATCACTTTGGGGGTTTCGGTAGAAACCACTCCAATAGGTGTAGAAAAGCCAAACGGACCTAAACAACAACCTAAGGGGCTTCGACGTAGTGGAAGGATCAGGCATCAACCTAAAAGATATATGTTCAATGGTGAGGCCTTCTTGGCTGAACCAGATGAACATGACAGAGGGATCCTTATATTTACATAGAGGCTATGAAGGATGTTGATTCAAAACTCTGGACAGAGGCGATAAATATAGAGATGAAGTTTATAAAAACTAATCTAGTCTGGGAGCTTATGGATCTTCTCAAAGGGGTAAAACCCCTAGGATGTAAATGGATCTACAAGAGGAAAAGAGGAGTGGATGAAAAGGTCGAAACATTTAAGGGTAGATTGGTAGCAAAAGGTTATACGCAAAAGGAAGGAATCGATTAAGAGGAAACCTTTTCGCCTGTAGCCATGCTTAAGTCCATCCGGATTCTCTTGTCCATACCTGCTACTCTCTTTGTGAGATTTGACAGATGAATGTCAAGATGGCTTTTCTAAATGGCTATCTTGATGAGTCCATTCAATGGAACAACTAGACGGTTCAAGGCTAAGGGTCAAAAGGATAAGGTTTGTATGCTGTTAAAGTCAATATATGGACTTAAGCAAGCTTCCTGCTATTTGTTCAGGTGATCGAAACTTATGTGTTCTCACAAAATGTAGATGAGCCATGTGTTTACAAACACATTAAGGATGGGAACCTAGTTTTTCTACTGCTTTATGTAGACGACATTCTACTAATTGGCAATGATGTTGGGGTATTGTCATCGGTCAAATTATAGTTGACCAAGCAGTTTGACATGAAGGACTTAGGTGAGGCTAATTTTGTTCTTGGTATCTAGATTTTTTAGGATATGAAGAACAAAATGATAGCTTTATCACAAGTCGGCTACATAGATAAAATTCTCAGGAGGTTTGCGATACAAGATTTCAAGAAAAGTGGGCAACCATCTAGGTCTGGACTTACTTTTTCTAAGAAAGACTCTCTAAAGTCTGAGGATGAAAGCGACATCCACATTTTATAGTGGTATGCATGCCGGTACATTGGAGGCATGACTCTTGATAGCGTAGACCTATTATTCATAGATATGGAATCCATAGCTCCTCTTTAGGAGTAGTTGATATCCTCTTATATGTGTTATCCTATAATTAGAAAACTAGAGCGCTCAACCATTTGGATACATAGGTGTAACCGAATGGTATACTATCCTTAGATGGTAAGTTTTTTTATAATGAGATAATGGAACGTAAGATAAAAATAATCGAGAAGGTAAGACAGAACGTATCCTTAAGCTGATTATGGATAATCCTATGAGGATAGGATACATTATGATATGTATGATATGTCATGGAGACTTAGCCATACGGGCTTTGTAATTCTATATAGTTCAAGAGTACAGCTTCAAGCTTTTAGTGGAGTAAAGTTGGAGTTGATAATTATGAAATGTATATATGGGATATTGAGTTTCATAATTATTGGGAGCTTGAACTATATAGGTCCATTTGGTTCCCTTTGCTAGCTCGTAAAAATGCTATAATGATACAGCATGTTTTTTCAATAATTGGTGACTTATGTTAGATTTATCATATTGGCTAAAATTCGATAAAATCAGATAATTAATGTTTGTTTATCGGTTGAATTAATTTTATAATAAAATTAATTCAAGAAAAACGTGTTGAATTATTGGGATCAAATAATTCAAGTTTGTTTATCGGTTGGATTAATTTTGAATTAATTCAAGATAAACTTGTTGAATTATCAGGAATATTTATTTTCCTAGAGATTATCTAGATATAACTGTTTTAATCAGATAACTTCTGTATTTGGTTATTTAAATTAAAACTGATGCTTTATCCTAAAAATCTCGAGTGAAAAATAAAGATTCGTAGAGATCTTTTGTTGGAGGTTTGGCTTGCCGATTGAGGAGGTTCGGCAGACCAATCTGCAAATTCAGCCTACTGACCGAGCAATAAAAGGATCACACGTTTTCACGTAGATTTTATCAGATATTGATTATGATTCAAATTTTTGAAGCCTTATCTAATAAGAACGGACTCCTAGGCCCAACCTCTATAAAAAGGGAGTGAGTCTCATTATTATTTAGATCAGTTGAGAAATCTAGAGTGAGACTTTGCTGGTGAGACTCTACAACCCCCTAGAAAGCTGTTGTTCACAAATCATGAACTATAGTTTTAGGTATTTCTCAATTGGTTGGAAGGAGAGTCGCCTAGTAGAAGAGCTGTATGAGTGTGCCCATACACACACACCAGTCGTAGATAGAGAATAGTAAAGAATGCCAGTTGGTTGAGGTCCTTCTAAAATGTTACTTCTCTTCATTGATTACAGAAGCTTATCGGCATTTACAAGGTTAGTAAGATCTAGTTAATTTATACATATAGTGTGTCAAACTTGTGTTTTAAAAAATACTCTGATATAAAAATTTTTAAAATTTTGCTACGTACTATTTTTTCACCACTTTATGCTTCGGCAATGTAGTCTTATATATGCTATGTTTGCTCACGACCGGAGATTTGTTATCTGATCAGAATAGCAAGTCGATTTCAGTCGGATCTAGGACCGAACCATTGGATTGCGGTCAAGCATATTTCAAGTACCTAAGCAGGACTCGAGAGTATGTGCTTATGTCTTCGGGTGAGGATTTAACACCTCTAGGATACACTGATTCGGATTTCTATTCCAGTCTGGATTCGAAAAGATCAACTTCTGGTTCTATGCTTACTCTGGGCTATGGTGCCATTGTTGGAAGAAGTGTAAAGCAAGATTGCACTTCAAATTTAACAATGAGGCCGAGTATGTGGCAGCTAGTGATGCTTCGAAAGAAGCATTGTAACTCCGCAAGTGCCTTTGGGATCTTGAAGTAGTTCTTGGATTGAATAAGGTAGTATTGTTATATTGTGATAACACTGCAATGATAGCTAATGTTAAGGAACCAACGTTTCATGAGAAGAGCAAACATATTCATCGGAAGTATCATGTGATAAAGGACTTTGTTGAAGCTGGGCATGTGTAGTATGCAAAATCGCATATGAAGACAATTTAGCTTATCCTTTCATGAAGACACTAACAATGAGAGTTTTCGAGAAGCATGTGGAGGCTATAAGGATGCAAAATATGTCATGTTTATTCACTTAGTGTAATCAGGAGATTGTTAGACATAGTGCCCTAAGGAGTAAAATGTTGTAATATGTTTTTGGAGGCATTTTATCAATAAAGAGTTTATTTATTATTCATATACCAAATGTTATCCTCTTTATATTCATTTCTGTTGAATGTATAATAAGCAAACAAAAGTCTAAGACAGTCGGTCTAAACCTTTAAGAATCATGTATATGATGGATAAATTATGCAAAAGACATGAATCTTAAAGGTGATGGTCTAAATCATTAGATCCACAATCAAGGGAATAAAGTTTGGCACTTTATTCACGCTAAGATTGTTATGTTGTCTACATCCTTAATAGGAAATGGCTTGTCTTGGTCATCGGAGTGGGAGTTCACGAGTAAAAACATTGGTACATTGTCATAGGTAGTGATGTATTGGATCAGAACATAAAAGTTGAATTGATTTGGTCAATAATTTCGTTTGCATAAATCAACTCACGTTAGACAATTATATGTGTTGTGTCTTAATCTTGAAATAACTAATGGGCTTGTTATCTTGACTTATGTCTTTTGATGTACCAAGGGGTGACATCCTGACTTAATAATGATACGTATACTAGTACATTGGAGGCATGACCCTTGATTGACATAGACTTGTTCTTCATAGATATGGTATCTATAACTCTTTTTGTAGAGTTAATGATATTCTTTTATATGCATTATCCTGTAATTGGAATAGCTCAACCATTTGGATACATAGGTGTAACTAAATGGTATACTATCTATGGATAATAAGTATTCTAATGGTGTGATAATAGAGCGTAAGATAAAAATAATCGAAAACGTAAAACTGTAACATCTGTAAATCTTAAAGTGGAATTAGTTACGCTAAGTTTAATTATTAAGTGTGCCAATGTGATTTTGATGTTAATTTCAGTCATTTAAGAATTTTATTGCACTTGCTATATTTGAAATTTTGATTTTTGATTTTAAAATACCAAATGACATTTTTACAGCATAATTTCCCATATTTACCAAAATGCCCTTGAGCCTTTTTATTTCTTTCATTTCACTATCTATTTTTCACTCTTTTTCTCTCTCTGCATACTCTCTTCTCTCCCTTTTTCCTCTTATTTTTCCCATTGATTTGATGTTAGCTTTCTCTTTTCTTTAAAATTTCAAAGTTTACATTCCAATTTTTCAAACTTTCCTTGAATGTTGACTTCAAACTTTCTTGGGCTTAGATAGTGTTCAATTTAAGTTGTAGAAACCATTTTATAGCAAATCTAAACTTGATTTGAGCTAAAATCATTTTAACCAAGTTTTTATACCTTTCTTTGATTTTCCAATCGAAGGTAAAATTGTGTTTAAATTTGGGGATTTTGTTTCTAAAAGGTTTAGAGTTGTTTCCCTATGTTTTCTAGGCTTAAAATGATTAAAAACAGGTTTAAAATTGGGTTTTGAGCATGGGGAAGCTAAGGCTTGAAACCTAGAATTTTTCAGATTTTGCCAGTTCAACAAGCCAAACTTGATCTTCGACAGGTTGGATTCAAGAGTTCGACAGGCTAGATTCATATTTTCAGCAGGCTAAACTGTAACAGTTTGGCAGGCCGGTCCGAATGTTCGGTGGGCCAAACTATGCAAGTTTGGTAGGCCAGACTAAGATATTCGGCAAGCCGACTGTGCACCATAAAATTGTATTTTTACTTTTAGTTTTTAATGTCTAATGATTTAGACATGGTTTAAAAAGGATTTGGCCATGAAATGATTTCTTTCAAGATGTTTTCAAGAAAATGATTGATATGGATTTATCCATTGTATTTATGAATTATAGAATAATGAAATAATCATAATAAACAACATAACAAATGTAATGAACACACTCGGTAATATGAGATTTGAATAATGATATAATAGAGCATGATGCCATACTTAAAGATGATATAATAGAGTGCGACCTTGGGAGCAGGTCGTGAAATCCAATTGGACTACTACGGTGGTGACTATAATGGCTTTGCCTAAGATTAAATAATGAGACTATTTTTGGATGATTTTCAGTAGTCTTGTATTAATGTTATTAATTGCCTTTTTAATTACCTATCCACCTCCGTGGTAAGCGTTCACGTGATGGTGCCCGTTGATGAGATTTCAACTGAGCAGTTTAATTTACTTTCACTTTCTTTACGTTGATTTACTCTGTTTAATTAACCTTTCTTAACCTAATGTCCCACCCCCTTTTTGGGACATTACAAAAATAAAATTTATTCTTGAGCTAATTACGAATATCCTGTGGGGATATGACACATTTTGATATGTCATAGATGGTTGGCTTATTGAAGCTTCGTGATTTTATATAGTTTGAGAGTGCAGCTCTAAGCTTTTAGTGAAGTAGTGTTAGAGTTGATAATCATAAAATATGTATCTAGGATATTATATTTTATAATTATAGAAGCTTGAACTATATATATTCATTGGGTTTCCTTTGCTGACTCATAATAAATCCTGTAACGATACGGCATGTTTTTCGTACATATTAGTGACTTATGTTAAATTATAAGATTGGCTAAAATTAGAATTAATTGGATTTAATAATTCATGTTAGTTTATCACTTAAATTAATTTTGTGAATTAATTCAAGATAAAATGTTGAATTATTGAGGATAATATTTTATTTATATGGATTTATGTGTATATAACTATTTTAATCAAATAACTTTTCCATTAGGTTATTTAAATTAAAATGAGGATTTATAAACAATACCCATGTCAAATAAGATAGGGTTTATCCAATTGGTTGAGATTAGATCTATCATATTAGCTTGAGGAGTTCGGATTCGATTCAAACTCCAATATTGCGACTACGCGATCTATCGCAATACACTAGGTAGGGTCGACCGCAATAGTTAGAGTCAGATTTTCTTTCACGCGTTATTACTCTGAAACTAAACCAAACTCAAACTTGGAGGCCTAATCTGATAATGATTAACCTCAGGTCCGACCATTATAAATAGGGGGTGAGTTTTCTTAATTGTTCAGATCACTTGAGAAGCAAAAAGTGAGTACACTAGTGAGAAAAACTCTAAAACTTCCCAAAGGCCGTTATTCAACATCAAGAACCTTAACACTAGGTCTTCTTAAGTGGTTGCAAAGAGAGTGATGGAGGAAAAGCTGTACGACATGCAACCACCCGCACTCCTATCATGAATAGAGAATAGCAAAGAAGATTAGTTGATTGAGGCTTTTCTGAAACGTTATTCTCTATACCGCTTTGAGCCCACTTTGGTATACAAAAGAGGTTAGTAAGATCTGTCATTAATTTATGCATTTAGCATATCAAACTTATGTTTTAAAAAATACGCTGATTTAAAACCTTTAAAATTTCCTTGCATACTCGTTTTTCAAATGGTACTTCTCACGCATTGAAGGCCTAACTCCTTTTTGGCTTCCTTTCAGCTTGCTAGCAAGTGGCAATATTGTGGTATCCTTGTCCATTCTTGGTGGTGGTCAACTCGATCACCGTAATCTTCATCAGTATCCTTTGGGTTTTATCTTGGCAGTTGTTGTGCTTTAAGGTGTTGTGGTAGTCCTTGATGCTATGAGTCTCTTGCTCTGGTTTAATCAAAGTTGTCTACTGCATAAAGGTGTTTTCCATAGAGTCATTTGTGTGTTTTATGAGTTGTGTATTTTTTTTTTATTTTCTTCTTGTTAGAACTTGATATACTTATTACTCCTTTAAACATTTCACTCGAGCCTACTAATAGTTTTAGTATGTGGTCGAGATAGAGACAGTTATATGCATCATCATGATCTTTCAGGTCTGGATTAATATTTATAGTATTCTAGTTTGTAATAGAATTATTATTTTCCAAAAACTTTTGGTAAATCCGAGGTCTGTGAGCCAGCCAAATTGCTAATAGAGAAATTAAAAGACAACGATGCATTGCCAATAGAAAGAGGAGAGAGAAAGTTCCATAAAAGTAAAGACAAGTGGTACCCTGCGCCCGCCTTTTGTCCCTCTCCTTCTACAAAACCAAAAGATTCTCAACTTACCCCCACAACGGCTCAGCAAATAAAATATTGCCGTTGGATTACTGACGTATGACTGCACTCATTCTCTTCTCACTTTTAAACCTCCCAGCTTTTGCGCTTTCAGATACCCAAGTCCCAAATAAAAGTGTACCTTTTTTCTTCATCATTTTGCTACCTCGATTCCTCTGCTCTCTTCAACAATTAGTCTGCTAAACAGTTTCAGTACTGGATAGTATTAGTAGTAGTACAACTCAATGGCTAAAGAAGCTCTCTCTCTTTTGATCCTCTTTTTGTCCTTCACTTCAGGTATGTAATTTGCATATTTTAGGCCTATGTTTCTCTTCCTTGATTTCAGGGCAGAAAAAGGTTTTCTTCTTACAAGCTAGATCCTCAAGTCTCTTAATCTGACCTCCCTTTTATTTTGGCTTTTGTCTTGCTTAATTATAAGAATGTGCATGTTTTAGTTTTCAGTTGCGTTCTACCTTAATTTCCCTTCACAGCTTTGACTAGCATTTAACGCAAAATTAATGCGGTTCCCAGATCTGTTATGGTGTTTCCCTTCAGATCTGAACGGTTTGTCTAGAATGTCAGAAACAAGTTAAATATAGTAAATTCAATTTCCTCTTCACCGGTTTGTTTTCCAATTTCCTATAAAAGAAATACTTGCTTTTCTACTGAATCTTTTCATTGAATCTTCATTTCCATCTAACTAACCTGACTTTGACCGTACAGAAGTAAGTCCTTTAAGCTAAATCCTAAGTTCCGGATTATTTTCAAAGGGTTAGGAGTTTCAACGGTGAGCGACATTGCATTTTCTTAACGTTGAATCTGTCGAGAATCACATCAAAATAAAAAGCATGTAAAATTTGACAAATTTTAACACAGATCCGACAGTGTCTTTCACTTGAAACCATCTGAAAGCATGCAAAATTACCAAATTTTAACACAAATCCAACTGTTCAAATCAAATCCAAAGAATCCTCAATTGTTAAGCCTTCTTTCACTTGAAACCATCTAATTGCCATATCTAGTCCCATAATCTCTAACCAATTTTCCACCTGGCTTTTGCAGAAACTCTGCTTGTGGTACAAGGACAGGTATTGCACATTCATTAATTTTCCCATATCCTCTCCAAAAAAAGTAAGATGTTAACACGGTTTTTTGTTCCATATAAAAATATAATGTCAATATGCAATTGCAGAAAACATGGTGCGTGGCAAAGCCATCATCAGACCAAGCAACGCTTTTGGCGAATCTGAACTACGCGTGTTCTCAAGTGGATTGCCAAAGCCTGCAAAAGGGGTGTCCTTGTTTCTCACCAGAAACTCTCATAAACAGGGCCTCTGTAGCCATGAATCTCTATTACCATTCCAAAGGAAGGAACCACTGGAATTGTGATTTCAGGAACTCTGCTCTCATTGTCCTCACTGATCCCAGTAAGTAGTACTTTGGGGATTCCTCACTATCATATCATGTTGTTAATCCTATTGGAATTAATGATTCAAGAAAAAAAAAATTCCTGAAAGACTTAATAGTAGTGTGAGAATGAAAAAGTAAGAGTTTAAAAAACATAAATGACTGTTAATATATATACATCAATATATATATATATATATGTATGTATTTATGCATGTATGTTATGTGTGTTTGTCTTCACTCCTTCTCTAGGACGGATTTATGTTGTAACATGTTATAATAGGAGTATAAAAATATTTTTTAAAAAAATAATATTGGTATAATTTGATAAATTTTTTTGAAACTAATATTTTTATAAAATGATTCTTATACAGATTAAATGTAATGTTATCCTTTATATGTTAAACCGATATTTCACAAAAGAATAATCTCCCCAATAATTACTCTCATTCCTCACAAGAATTCCTGTGTTGTTTTATAATCACATCATTGTCGTATTACATTTTTTTTTTCTTTCTGACGTTCACAGAACGTCTCAAGTCAGGTGTCATCGTTATAGAATCTGTGCAACTGTTTTTTATTTCTTCTTATTATTATTGTTTGGAAGAGTTTTTCTCGTATTTTTGTTATTCGTAAAAGAAAATTGTGCTTTTTTCAGTCATTGTTATCTAGCGCGGGTAGTGAAACTAAAGTTTTTAAACTAAATTTGCACGGTGATTATATTTTTTTCGACCTCATCTCTCTCTTTAATTTTGTTTCTCTGTTTTTTTTTTTTTTTTTACTCTTCTTCCAAATGAATCAAACGTGTTATAAAATTTTATTAATTTTTTAAAAATTTAGAGTCCCAAAAATATATGTTTACATAGTAGCATAGTTGGTTTATTATTTATGCAAGGTAAAGTTTAAAGTATTAGTATATACTTAAAAATCATCATTTGGCGGTAACTGAAACTTTTTAAAAAATATTATACTAACATTGCCATTTACAAGATTTTAGGGGATGAATTTGTTTAAAAAAAGAAGAATTTGTAGTAAACAACACTTTTTCAAAACTAATTGTAATAAATAATACGATTTGAAAATCTTTGTAATAATCAATAATAAATTTATAGTGCAACTAATTTATTTATCCTCTTATTTATAATGTAAATAATTTTTATTTACATTGTGAATATATTTAAGATAATAAATAAAATTATTTATATTATAAATTTATTTTTATTATAGATATTTTCAAAACCTGCAATTAATTTTCAGAAATTCAAAAAAAATGAGACAAAATTCTAAGAAGCTTTTGGGCCATGGGCACCTGCCAAGGGCCCAATATAGCAACATCCTTTGATTTTTAAAGGTGTGGCAACGTGGACAAAATTATTTGACGTTTAAGAAAAAGAAACAAAAATAAAAAATTAAAAAAAAAACTTTAGAGGTTATAACAGGCACAGTTATTGTTGATGTTTTCAAACAAGGAGGACAAAATAAGCTGATGTTTATTAAAGATTTTTTAAGAAGAATTGTCATCTCTTTAATGTTAAAATTTTTATTAATAGGTACTTTGTTTTGATGATCCAAAATATTGTTTAAAATATTTTCATCTTTTGGAACCTGCCTTTACAAGCCTATGGATCATAAAGGGTGTTAAAAGGGTAGTTTTACGTTATAATGTTGGAGAAAAATGCTATTGTAGATAACAACTCTAATCTTAACTCTTTTATTAACTTTTAGTTGTTATTAATTTATTGATAGATGTAACATGTTAGACGTAAAAATACTTTAAATATCTATCAATAAAAACATGATAACTCATGAGTTTATATACAAATTAAAATTAAAGTTGGTGTCCCTAATATTTTTCTAATGTTGAGTACCAATCCTGAAAATGTTGGTCCACCTTGAGATACCTTGGTAAGTCTTTCAAAGGAGAGCTTGACATGTCATATATATTGTCCCTTTTTAAATCCTAAACCGGTCACAACATATATTTCTATCATAAATTCATATAAATACTTGGTACTATACTAATTTCAGTCGTTTAGCCAACTGAAGTATCATTTATTTATGTTGAGTGAAAACATGCATGCACAACGGTAATTAAATCCTGTTGTTGGGTTTTTTCTTTTTTCTCTAAAGAATTGTGTTAATTATGCAGGTTATGGTAATTGCATCTACCCTTGATCAAAACTTGCCCAGAAAGGGCATGTGCTTCTAGATAGGGAACTGAAAAAGGTTTTTGGGAGCATGTTATGTTGCTGTCATGTACTTCTGAATATTGCATTGAGATAATTACTGCTCCTACATACTGGACTACTGTCAAATTTCTCAATTTAGTGTAATTAACTTTAATTTGCTAGCACTTATTACTTTCAAACTCCAATAGTTGCTTAAGTTAACTGTTGATGGCTAATGGCATTCGAACTTGTAAGAAAATGCTAGCAAGTACTGTATATTAAATAGTGAACCTATATAAATTAAAAAAAAAAAATTTCGAGACACCATTGAATTCAACTAATAATAGATGGTAGTTCTTGCTAAATTAACATATACGCAACATTTTAACATAAGTTTCTTAGACCACTAATGGCCTTAGAACTGCAAAAATAATAAGAAAAAGGTAATAATTGCATTTGAAATTAATGAAATACAAACATTGATTTAGACATAAACAATTTGAACGCACTTAGTGACTCAATCCTAACAACTACTAGTAGGTTCGATTAAAACACTCAAGGAGATAAAACATATACCATTTTCAACACGAGGCAACTGAAGAGATACACAACTAATTAAGCACACATATGGCCCTTTCAAATACACCAGTATAGTAAGTAGACAACTCTACTCGATTATAATTGAGAGATCGAAAGTACTAAGACTAATCACATTAACCACGTCCAGCAGACCAAACATACAAACATCACCAAAAAGAAGGAGCGACTACCTCTATTATTACAATGTTTAGCCAACAAAATAGCAAAAAAAAAAAAAAAATAAATTTAACCAGCAAAAGAATCGCTATATTTATTTGACAAACACATTAATTAAATCAAATGGATAAAACCAAAGTGACAACGATGAAGAATTTCAAGACACGAAAAGGAGCGTGGAAGCTATAGCATTTAGGCCTCCGATGTGTGAGAACCGCATGCCACTACACACCCCTGGCAACCAACAAATGCGTCGCCTCCATGGACCTGCACGCCCAAAAGCCCAAGACCCCTAACAGCCCAAAAACACCACCAAACTGTGAAGAGAGAAACCACCCCCTTCAACCTCCTCCGATAATCACACAGCCAAGCCCACCAAACCTCGAGGATTATGGCATCTGAAAATAGCAAGAAATAGTGGCCCAACCACATAAAAAGCATCCCCTTTCAACCCTATAGAACCCTTTCACAGGTCAAAAGTCAAAGGCCAACTTAGAGACGACTTTGGACTCCCTTCAAACCCACTTAGAGAGGCGGCTTAAAGAGCCTCCACAAGAATGAGAAAAAACCCTAGAAGAGAGAAGAGAGAAGAGAGAAGGGCGCACTTTAGACTTATAATATTTGAAACAATAAAAATAATAGTAAGGGTTAATTATATAACTATAGCTCCTAGTCTTTATTATTTTTCAATTTGTTGCTCTATTTTTAGAAACTACAAAGCTATAATTTAAATTTGAAAAACTTGTTTCAATTTTATTCTTAAAAAACTTTTCGACTAAGAAAAACATTTAGATTAGATAAAAATACCTTTAATTAAACCCGATTTTGTTTATGACATATATGTTTCTTCTTGAAAAAAATTATATTTTTTTTTCAAATTTAAAAAGTCATAAGACTTAAAATCTTTTTTTTTAAATTTGATGCTTTTTTTTAGGACTTTTATGTTTTTAAAATAAAAAATATTTGTTATAATTATTTAAAGGTAGTTATGTTGTTTTGTCTAAGTTTTTCTATTTACAAGGATGAAATTGAAATAAATTTTTAAAATTCAAAAGATACCTTTATAGTTTTTAAGAACAAAGAGACAAAGTAAGGAATTGTTAAAACAAAGAGCTACAATTATGTAATTAACTCATAATAATAATAATAAGCATACTACTTTTGGCTTTTTCACATTTGGCCGAATTAACTCCATTGTTTTCACCTTTTTTTTTTCTCTCGTTGACGCCCTTGAGATTATTTGGAAGGCTAAATGATGAAGTCATTTGTAGATTAATTTGCAACACATATATGCTCTTTTCATGTATACATACTTCAAAAGATAGTTAGATGTGATTATTTGCGAGAAATTTCAAAAGTCATCTATTAATTTTATTATTTAGGGATCAACATAGTCAAAATAAAAAATTCAATAAATAATTTGATATAATTAAAAGTTGTTAGACCAAAATGACTTATTATTTATAATTTGAAGGCTAATAGTGCTAATATTTCTTATCATTATTACTATTATTATTATCATCATAACAAGCAATCTATTCAACCCTATAAAATTATAATCATGTTACTCATAATACTCATAAAATAATAAGACTCAGTCTAAAAAATACATTATATATTAAATTAAGACCTACGATTTGTAAGTCGTAGGTCATAATCTTATAGGATAAAATGGATTTTTTCCATCCTAACTATTACTATCATCATCATCATCATGAGAAATTTGACTTCAAGCATTTAAAGAAAAGTACATGAGCCATGAGGGTCTCAAACTTGATAACCCATCAATGCAATTATATGACTTCGTTTGCCTAATATAATTTAGGGTATTTCTTTGGTAGAGATACCCCTATTTAGTCATCGGTAGAGCACTTATATGCAAACCATTTGATTAAAATCCATTGGCTAGTCTTGCCTTTTCTACACAACCTATTTGATTGCACATACCTAATTAAAGCTTGTGGGTTCCACATTGGGACTTGCTACAGGAAACATGGTGTATCAATGGACACGCCACAAAGCGAGCATGCAGAAGAAAAGACATCTGGTTTTGAAGGTGGGTATAAGACGCACCTTGCGCCCGGATGGAAGAAGTAGTGTGGTCCTGATGCAGTTAGGCCCGCTGACAAGGGTACTAACACAGGCAGAGCTGGCCTAATCAAATGATGACACATGTCCACATTCTAATGAGGCCCACACAGACTAAAACAAAAGTAGGCGCTTTGACTTCGAACTTAGTATTTCTCACACCGTTTTTGCTTCAAATTTCATATCTATAGATAAATAATTAAACCAAAATCAATTCTTTTACACACAAAATTTTGATGAAAATTACACAAATATTTTTAAAACTAAAATAAGTTAGAACACAGAAAGTATAATAAAAATACATATATTTATAATTTTTTGTCGAATTGACTCAAAATAATTATTATACTCAAATGCTTTAATTAAAAGATTTAATTACAAATAAAAGTAGAAAATGATGATATTTAGTTGTATAAAATATGCACTTTTACATGTTCATAAAGTTTTTTCTGCTACACTAATTAGCAAAATAAATATTTAATTAAATAACTAATGACAATTATTTTTTCCTATTGAGCTTGATCTCCTAAGATCTATGATAATGGCGAATGGAGGTTTGCTAGGTAGGAAGGGAGGCCGATGATGACAATATTTAGGCTTTTGAGCTTGATGAAGATATGCAAATCCAAGTAGGTGTGGGTTTTCTTTAGTCTCTTCATATGCATAAGAATATCTTATTGATTTTTTAGGAAATCCAATCAATTCATTGTGGGTACTAGTGTTTTCTCCTCCGCTGCAAGGAACCATAGCCCAAAATAAACTCTTCCTTGCCTAATTTTTAGTCAAAAAAACTTCTTTGTCTATAGATTGAAGGAGTTCTGTCAATATCCCTCACAATGTCGTCGCTGAAGAGACATCAAAGACGATTTTTCTATAAATCAGCAACCTATCCAAACTTTAAAAATAAAAGTAGAAACTAGTTAATGACTTTTGTATTTTAAGTGCTTAACTTCACTGAAATAATTTTAAAACACACAAGTCACACTGAAGATATATATTTATTGTTGGGATCCAATTTGGAAACCCTAAATTGTGAGCAGGGATTTAATGTTGTTTTCAATGATGATATTAAAGGATTTAAAGTTGTTTTTTATCAAAATACACTTTTATTTCTCTTTAAATCTTTTAATTACAATATTTGTGTGTTAAATATCTATTTTGAATAAAATCTGACAACAACGCAAATATGTAGACGTGAATAACTATAGTAAAAAATAAATGATAATCAGTATGAAGTAGCTAAATTTACATTAATTGGGTCGTTAATCACAGTTATTACAACCTTAACAACTTTAGATAGTATAATAACTAATAGGTTGGAACTGGACTTCCAAACAAATTTTGATTAATTAAATAAAATAACATTTATTTATTTATTTTTAGTTCTTTGTATACATTACGGATATTGTAATAAACATCAATAAAATCTCATAATTATTAGTGTGACTGTAAATTTAACATATAATTATTACATGTATGAGAATTAAATTTGTGGATAATAATTTAAATTGTCTATAATAAATTAATTAAATTTTATTTTTAATTAAATATTATAAATACGGTCAATTCTACTAAATAATTATTTTACCATTTTTTCTCACAAAAAAACTCTAGCTTATCATTGTTCTTGATAAACATGTCAAAGTGTATATTTTATATGCTAATTATCATCAACTTACACTTTTATTTGTTATTGAATTCTTTAATTACAACATTTATATGTTATATAATTATTTTAAGTCAATTTAGTAAAAAATATTATAATATGTATTTTTAGTCTGTTTTTTGTGTTTTAAATTATTTTAGTTTAGAAAAATATTTGTGGAAATTTTATAAATATTTTGTGCATAAAATAATTAATTTATATTAGTTATTTATTTATAGATTTGAAGTCTAGAAAAAAATGGAGCAAAACAGTATAAAAAATACTAGATTTAAAGGAGCACCTATTTTTCTCTCTCATTCATGTCAGTCTTCGTCCACTGCATAACACATGTCAAAATTGGATTCGCCCAGCTGTGGCCATGTCAATGCCGCGTCAGCTAAACCCAACCCTGTTATATTTCTTCTCTCTGCGCGCAAGGCGCCCGTATTACCCACCGCCAGTCACAATGCCCACGTTTGGCCCACTTTCCTAAGTAGGAATATTCATGTCCCATCACTTTCCCACATCATATAAGCAAAGTGAGGCCCACCATTAATTTGTGGCTTTGATCAGGTATGCCACATCCACAATAAGCAAAACTTTTTCTCAATCATCTACCAATCACACAAAAGTCAAACGAAAAAAGCATGGTACACATGGGGGCAGAAAAAATGTTCCACCAGAAAAATTCCCTATATTTTAATATGCAAAAGTAGTTGTTATTTTTCTCTCAAAAAAGTTGTCGCAACTTTCTTTCCTCTTTTAAATATATATATATATATATATATATATATATATGTCTGTATATAGATGTGCTTCCCTCCATCCACGTGGAAACTTCATCTATTTAATTTGGACCTTTCATTATGAAATTTAGAAAAAAATTACGCAATGTGATTTTTTAAAGACATGAATTAAAATTTGTTTTGTTTTACAAATATTTCTTATATGTCCATTCTTTAAATTACAAATATTAAAAATCCAAAAATATCTAAATAGACTTTATCATGTATTTATTTTTTTAATAGTTCTCTTTATCTTTCTCATAATTAAGTTGTTGAAAAAAATTGATATTAGAGTATACACTTGATTAATTACAATATAACTTAAACTCTTTATCATTAAATTGCTTACAATATAACATTAGCAAAATCTAAATAAAAAGTATTATCACTTAAAGTCTTAAAAATTAATGTCATTAAATATTATTATCATTATGTATCATTAACTTAATGATATACCGTATGAGATGCACAAAAGGACTTAATAAATACCATATCATTAATTTAATTATATATCTTTAAATATTGAACATATCATTATCACTAGTCTTAAAAAATGAATGTTATTATGAATCATTATCATTACGTATCATTAATTTAATGATATATCAATTTTATAATTCATAAGACACACAAAAAGACTTAATAAATACTGTATCATTAATTCAATTACAACATTCTAATTTTAATTTGTTAGTAAAATCATAAGTCAAATTTTTTGGTTGAAAAAGTCCATCTTTTAGCTGAGAGAATTTTAAAATCATTATTTTATATACAAATTTGAATTTAAGTAACAAAAATCTTAATTTTAGAGATTTTTTAAAACACAATAATATCATAATCTGTTTGAAATTTTAAATAGGTATATATTATTATTTTAAAAAAATAAATTAAAACTAAAAATATTATTATTAAAGTGATTAATGCTTTATATATGCATTAAGATATATAAACAAATATTTATAAACTGAAAATATATTTTAACTTTATGAATAAAAACAACTCACGTATCTCATTAACCATAATATTTAAGGCCAACATTAGTCAAAGGGTTTTGATTCTTTAATTAAACGCTTGGGCCGATAAGCGGTTAATGGCCCATTTAACGACAAAAGCAAATGACCCTGCGTTTTGCATGGCGCTGAGTTGGTTTTCTAGTGGGACTGACCGTTATTTGATTACTTTTTTTGTCTCACATTGGTTTACATACGGGGTCCAGTGAATTAAACATCCGATCTCTCTCTAGCCATTCCCTCTCTGTCTTTTCTCTCTCTTCGTCGTCCCTTGGTGTCTCTTCTCTTTGTTTCTCTGCAAAATGTCGGTGACATGTAAACTCTCGACTTAATTTAAAAAAAAAGAGTGAAATTTATTTAAAATAAAGTGAGCTGTTAGACTAGTATTGCAAATAAATTTGTAACATGAGGGTATGTTTATTATCATGTATTATATTATATTATATCATATCATATTGTATTTTATGTTAAAAAAATACAATATAGTATTATACGATAATATAATACAGGCAAAAATATAGGTGTTTCTAGGCTTTAAAATTTAAAATAGATTTTGCTTCTATTGATTTTTCTTTTTTATTTTCCTTTGGTGGATCGGTGCTTTTTGAGTGTCATATGATGTGGTCTGATCGAAGGTCGTTGTGATGCGGACGAGGAAATTTAAGAATGTTTAGTATTTTGTGAAGTTTTGGGTCTCCTCTATATCCAAAAAAGGGCCAAATCATAGCCCATACGAGAAATTGGCGTCATTTTTCAGTGAACCTTGAGCTTTTCAAATTTAACATCCCAATACAAAACAAGAAAACCCACCGCAATACCCAGAAGAAGTATGCGGAAGATCAGCAAGACGATGCCAAAGAGAAGGTGACCCAACACAAACAAGAAAGGGAAGAGAAAAAAACACTGCTCCTCGATGGGTATTAAAGCAATCCGAACCAAAGACGTTGCACAAAGATTTGAATTTAAGGGAATTGGTAGAGTAAAGGAGATAATGAAGTTTTGTTTTTTCGGTTAAAACCTTGTCGGTTTGAGGAGAAAAAGAATTCTGCCATGTTTTTTTTCTTTTTTTTTTTTTTTCCAATTAATTTCTTTTTTTTTCTTTTTTTTTTTTTTTATGGAGTAGTTGTGATTAATTTCCTGTATTAGTTCTACCCTCAACAGATGACCATCAAATGTAATTTAGAGAAAGTGCGACCTGAGAAACGGTGAAGATGGTTAAGATGGTTGTCGAGTGAGCGAGATGAAAGCAAAATTTTTTTGCTTTTCTAAGATCATTTTGTGGATTCCACTATTAAAAACTCAAATCATACCAGCATTTTCTTTTTTTGAGGGTATATCACACCAAAAATTTCAACTCCGTTCTGGATACGGTTATATTACAAGCAAGTTACGTTCAATTACAACAACGGTTACATTTAAGGTGTTAAAAGATATGTTGTTGTCAGAAATCATACAAAGCTTAAGATATATCGGCCTGCACCATAGATATAAAATAACAACCTTGCCTAGTCAAATTGGCTGAAAAACTAGAAGATGCCGATTATCTTGATAATCAATTTTCAATTTATAATTTAATAATGTCCAAGTGTATCTATTAGCACATAATATAAGGCACTTTTATCAACTAATCTTTACTTTTCTCAATTAAGTATCTGCCACCTCATGGAAGAAGCTTCCGTCTGAATGGATAAAAGCAAAATCCTATATATGTGTGTGTATATATATCACAACCAATTATGTAAAAAAAATAAGTTTGGTTTAAAAATTAATGCCAACAATTCAATTTTCTCTTCTTTTTTTTTTCCAAAGTAAACAAATAATTTAATTGAACTATCTTTTTTCCTAAGTAAAGAAATAATTCAATTGAACCCAAATATGTGTATGGATATTGGCAGCTCCAACAGACTACGTACTACGTACACATGTACAAACCTAAATAGTGATAAGTAGCTTGAAATGGACTAATTTTTGAAAGAAGTAGCTTATGGTACTTGAGCGAGCAAATTTTAATTCATAGCATGGAAAGCACTATATTAGAGGCAAAGATATATGGCTCCTTTGATTGATAAATTTCAACCTAAAGTTTAAACAAAAGTTTGAATTTTTGTACAAAAAGTTGTAACAAAATGACTTGAAATATAATTTAAACCTACAATAGATATTTAATATCAAAGGCAAATCTACCATTTATTCTCTTGACCTCAATATTGGATGGAACGTGTGTGTTTATGGTCAAGTTATACATGTAATTATAAAGATTAATTTACTTTCTAACCATTAAAAAAGTAGATATTTTGTAAGTTTTTGTACAATATACTAACATGTATTACACTTGGTTCCATATTACGTGTTAATATAATATTTTGTAAGACTAAATATACGATATAAACATGTGTTAAGACAAATAATACACAAGATCAATAGTGGAAACGAATGATCGAATTACCTTCGGCCATTGATGTTTGTCAAAGCTTTTCGAAACCAAAACCGAAGCTTGCACCGCAGGTTTGAGAGCTTCTATTGCCCAGTTCACTCTTAGAATCATGGTGTACGATAAAAGGAATGGCATGAATGGCATTAGGGACCAAAACCATGTTTCTTTTATAGATTCGGTCCATCACCGAGTTTTCAAAAACAATCCCATAAATTATGGGATTCTTGGACTATTTATAGAAGTTTCTCAAATGCTAAATTGCCTACAAGAAATCTGTAATGCTGAATTTTGGGCCACTTTATAGTTTCCCAAAAATGTTTTTCATACCAAGAATAAAAATGTGATTATGAGGAAAATTTTACATTATTTCACATGGCCCAAAAATTTATTTCCTATAGTAAGAAACAAATACACGAATCGTGGCAATAGGTCCTTTTAAAACAAGTATTTTCTTCCATTTATCACAATGTATTTTGCATCTTAATTGTAGTCCATACAACTTAATAAAAAACCCTTACGTTTATTCTAGGTCTAAACTTAATGAAATTTCTCTAACAAAGAATAAACATCCTAAGAAAAGCATCAACTAAAATAAAGTCTCGTTAAAGATAACATCATCTCATACACTGAAATCACACTAAAAGACCAAGTCCTATACAATCTACAAGATCCTTGAACTTAAATAATGGCATACCCTTTGTCAAAGGATCTGCAATCATGAATTCAGTGTATGTGCTCAACGATCACTAATTTATCTTAAACATATTCTCTTATAACTAAATACTTTATGTCGATATGTTTGCTTCGACCACCACTTTTGTGTTTTTAGCCCTAAAACTACAACTAAATTGTTATGTTATATCCTCAATGTCCTATAAACAGAATTTACAATTCTAAGCCCATAAATGAAACTTTTAATCTATACACCGTGCTACGTAGCCTTAGAACAATAAATGAACTTAACCTCTGTAGTGAAAGTTGTAGTCAAAATCTACTTAGTACTCTTCCATGATACAGCTCCACCGGTAAACATGAAAACATATATAGATGTTGATATTTGAGAATCAACATAGCCAGTAAAGTCTAAATCAAAGTACCTAACTACTTCTAAATTGTCAGTTCATCTATACGTAAGTATGTAATCCTTTGTCCCTTGAAGGTACCTCAAAAATTTCTTTGTAGCTCTCCAATGGTCCATACTTGGATTACTCTGATATCTTCCCAACGTTCCAATATCAAATGTAATATCAGGTCTTATGCAGACTTGAGCAAACATTAGGTGCCAACAAATAAAGCATATGAGATGTTCTTCATTTTCTCCCTTTCAAAGTCATTCAGTGGACATTGGTTCAAATTGAACTAGCCATTGACAATGGGAACTATACTTGGTGATCAATCTTTATGCCAATGACATAAAATACATCATTTATAGCCTTCATGTTAAAATTTTCAAAGAGAAATTGTTTCACCTCATATAGTAAACCCTTATCATTGGTGGCAAGTAAAATATCATCCACATACAGAATAAATAAACAAATTTTATTCCCACTGATCTTATGGTGTATACATTAATCCATAATATTATCTATAAAGCCAAATAAAGAGATGACATTATGAAATTTTAAATACCACTGAAAGGAGGCTCGTTTTAACTCATGTATAGATTTTTTTTAAGCTTACACACTAAATGCTCACCATCACTGGAAAAGAATCCTTCAAGTTGTTTCATGTATACCTCTTCCTCTAGTTTCACATTGAGCAAAGCCATTTTCATATGCATCTGTTGTAACTCTAAGTCAAAATGTGTAACTAACGTGGAAATAATGCTAAGAGAATCTTTCTTGGATACAGGAAAGAAGTCTCCTTATAGTCGATTCCTTCCTTTTGAGTAAATCATTTGGAATTGAGTCTTGCTTTTATATCTGTCAATGTTGCTTAATGAGTCCTTCTTTGTCTTAAAGATCCATTTACACCCTATGGACTTCGTAGCATCGAACCATAAGTTTGATTCTTTGCAATTTATAGCTTGTGAAAATGTTTCAAAATCATTTTTGGCCCAAACTTATTGTCCAATTCTTGTAGATACATATCATAGTCATCAAAAATTCATAATTTGTTTCTTTGTAGATCTTCTTAATGTTGGTTCAACATTTTTGTGAGGGTCATGTTGTCCAACTTGCTATTCAACTATTTCTAGCACTCCATGAACTACTTGATCTACATAATTATCAATAGGTTATAGAATTTCAATGATTAGTTGTATAACACTTGTTTGAACCTGAGGAGTGTTGTGAATAATAATCAATCTTTCACTTGATGTGGAAGGTTAATCTATTTCACACTGTATTATTAAATTAATCACTCCTATTGATTAAGTGATTCAAAAAAAAAAAAAACTTAGCATTCCTCGATTCCATAATCCTAGTGCTACGATATGGACAATTCTGTAACCTTTAGACTTCTTGGCATAACAAATAAAATACCCATTAACAATCCTTCAGTCTAGTTTCTTCTCTTATGGGTTATAAACTCTTACTTTAAATGGGCATCTCCAAACGTGTATATGTCACAAACTCGGTTTTCAACCTTCCATACTTTAAATGACCTCTTTGGGATAGCCTTAGTTAGAACTCAGTTCAACATTTACACAGACATTTTAAAAGCTTCAGTCCATAAGGATTTAGGAAGCTTGGAGCTGCTAAGCATACTCTAAATTATGTCTAATATTGTTTGGTTTCTTCTTTCAGTTACATCATGTGATGACCAGCCTTTTCGGCCGTCACTAAACTTTCTTTAAACATCGATCTTGAGTATAGTAATCTTACTTACTTAGTAAGAAAATACTGAATTACAAAAAAATTTTCTTTAAACATTTAACATCCATTTAAACGTAATTAAAAACCGTTACGACCTTTGTCGCCATTCCAGTTGAGACCTCGCTCAACATTCGCCTTTAAAACCATGTCAAATCGTTTCTTAAAACTACTAAGAAACATTTATTAAAACATAGCTTAAATCATCATTTCATAATTGTATAACACATTTAGTACAATGTATCGTAAAACTTTTGAAAACACTTCTTAAAACTCTTATTTCCTTAAAAACCTTGGAAACACTATATTATATAGTGTAAAACCTTTTCTTTGCGTCGCGAAAGCAAACTGTAGTGGTATCTATTCCCACATCTTCGCATCTGCCCTTCCGCAGTACCCAACTCTGCTAACGGGTCTTACTGGTCACCCATAAGGCTACCTACAGCATGAAAAACTTTTTATGAGCTTACGCTCAGTAAGTTCAAACATAAACTCACAAAGCGTTTAAAACATACTTTAAATCTTTTCTCATAAAAACTTTCCTCTTGAAACATTCTTCATAAACGTTTTTTATAAACACTTTTCATAAAACATTTCTAAAACGTTCCTCATAAACGTTTTCATAATACGTTGAAACACTCATAAAACGTTTCCCATAAGTGTTTTCATAAAACATTTAACATACAGCAATTCTCAAAATGCTTTTCTTAAAGCATCATTCATAAAACAGTTGGTACTAGATGATTTTCACCAGAGTGAAATTAGCTTGAATGAAGGTCACCGTTGCATTCAAAGCATCAAAACGAGTCAGGAGACTGTCTCAAATCGTCGATCGGAGGTCTGGATCACAAAATCCTAAAATGTCCCTTGATCGGCCGTTGACAACCGTTGACTGGCGTCAACTGGCCTTGTTGGTGGTTGAGCTTGAGCCTACCCCCCCTAAATCGATCCTCCTGAGTCAAATGGTGGGGTCAATTTCCCTCAATTTGACCTCCATCTACTCCAATCGAAGCTGTCATCAATGGCAAGAAGTGGCGGGCTTCGATCTCGGTTTCACGGAGGAGATGCCGTGAAATTGGGTGGGGAAAACATTCCTCATCCCTCTCTGAGTAGTTCCCTTATGGTGGGGCTGCTCAACACCATGTGGAACGGTAGGCCCGAGGCTCCCACAGCGGTGCTAGGTGGCGGTGGCCATTCAGGCTCATCTGATAGACATTACCTGCAATTGAGGTGTCTAACACCTTCCTCTCACTCCTCTGAGTGCAATTATGCCATCAATTTGGCTCCACGGCTGCAGAATGGTAGAGTTTGAACTCCTCACGATGGCGTGACACCGGACCTCGTCGTTCTTCAGTTGTCGACAGTTGGATCGAGCAATTAAGGTAGGGCTTTTACTCACCGGCTCCCTCTGATCATGTTGGCACCGGCGGTGTGCCTCACCGCCATCAAAGACGACGGATCCAGTGAGGGTGCCACGGTGGTGACGGGGGTGGTCCGTCAAGGCTGATCCAGTTGAAATTGAGCTAGGAGCTTGGTACCTTCTTGTTCCTCTCATCACGTTGAGTCCATAGACACCAAAATCACCTCGATTGATGGTCGAACGGTGAAGATATCACGCTGGGAAAATATGAGTCTCATCGCCACTTTGGGCGGCACGTGAGCCCTCCTCTGGTGGTGTTTTGGGCTGTTCAGCACACGGTTAAGCTCAGCTTGTCGAGAGCTTTCCAACGGTGTGGGAGGTGTCGAAAACAGAGCTCAAAATCTCAAACTGATTTTGAGGAGAGAGAAAATGTAGAGAGAGAAAGTGAGGAGAGAGAAAGAGCTGATAATTATCCAAATTTTCTTTTTTTTTCTCTCTCTTTACTTTTATATAAAAATTTTGTGGTCAACGCAGTCCAATCCTGCACTGTGTGACCTTAAGCAATCCAATTCTTACACTGCATTACTTTTGCAGTGCAATTTACATATTGCATAATTTCATCAATGTATTTTTCTTACACTGTATTATTCTAATACCATATAATTTTCATGTTATTATACAACATTTTTCCTTAAATCATGTTTTTCTTCTTAATATAATCTTTAATTTAATGCATTTTCAATGCATTAAAATTTCAGGTTGTTACACATCATTCTGGTCCGTGGAACCAAGCATAGTGTATTGGGCAACTATCCCATACTCCTAAAGAAACTTTGAAAACAGACTAGGTGCCTATCCATCTTCAGTGTATCTACTATTATATTCTCCAACTCTATCTATTCTCATGATCTTAATTTGTTTGTCGCATTGTTTCTCTAATTCAGTCTTGAAAACCTTAAAGGCATCTAATGCTTTGTTCTTGTTATGAAGCAAGCAAAGATACATGTATCGAGAACAATAATCTATAAAAGAGATGAAGTATTTGGACGATGAGCGTCCATGTTAGGACAACATATATTTGAATGTATGATCTATAAGATGTTTGGAATCCTCTTGGCACTTTTCTTTAACTTGTTGGTTTGCTTTCCCTTAATGCAGTCCATATAAGAATCAAAATCAGTAAAATTTAAAGCACTAAGCGCTCCATCATTTATTAATCTCTATATCCTATTTATAGAGATATGTCCTAATCTTTGATGTCACAATATAGAGGATTCTTTATTCATAATACAATGTTTATCACCAGCATGAACATGCAAAACTATATTATGTTGTAGAATAATAGAGAAAAGACCATCAGAAAAATCACTATTCCTAATAAGTTTAGGTTTATAAAAATAAACTAAAGGTTATATATGAAAAATTAAAGGAATATTTCCAAGGTATAAACTTAAAAACTGAAATCAAATTTCTAGAGAAACTTGAAACATAAAATATCTTTTCCAAATCTAAAACAAAGTCATTATTCAAAACTAAACTGCATGTTCTAATAGACTCCACATGTGAGCCTATCTTGATGCCTGATAAGATGCTTTGCTCACCTCCCACTGGCTTCCTTAGGTTTTGCACACCCTGTAAGGTTTTCAAAATATAAATTGCAAAATAAAAATCAATTCACCATGTATTATGCTTAACATAAACCACCTTAGATTCACAACAAACAAATGAGATTGGTTTATCTTGTTTCTCAAGCCATTTCTAGAATTTGGCATAATTCTTCTTCATGTGACCCTTTTTTTGCAGAAGAAGCACTTGGATTCCTTCTTTATTCCACATTGAGGTTGTATTTTATGTTTCCCTTTCTTTTTTAAGTGTACTCATTCCCAATTCCATAACCAGCCTACCTTCCTCTTGAATATACATGGTTAGAAGTTCAATGATTGACCATTTAATCTATGTATGTTATAAGAGATTTTGAAGGGTCCATACTATTTTGGGGGAGTATTCAATATGTAGTGCCTAAGGAAAGATTCAAACGTATCAACCTCAAGTGTTTTTAACTGAGTTGCAATGTCCCTTATGTGCATGATGCACTCATGCACACCTCTCATACTGGTGAGCTTTAAGAATGAAAACTTCATAATCAGGGTCCTAGAAAATTGAAGTGGAAAACTGCTCATTAATTACCTTAAACAATGCCCTAACATTGTTATGCTGATCCACAGAACTACGAATACCAGCAAAATTTTTGGTCATTATGAACATCACACTAAGGCGATAAGATTGCTCCCATTATTCATAATGAGTCTTTTCAGCTGAAGTGCTAGTCACAGTAATAATTGGTTTGTCTTTCCTTATAGCATAATCAATATCTATCCATTCCAAATAAAGAAGAACTTTATCCTTTCAAACCTTATTGTTGTTACTCTTTAATTTGGGAATATCACATCTAATATCAAAAAAATTAACAGGTTGCATAGCTACATAGAAATTAAACATACATGCTTACTATACTTAAATTTGAGACTAAAAAACACATATGATGTTTTACCAATGTAAATCATGATCCAAAAATTATGAATCTAGTGACATAAAACTTGTCTGTAGGCTAAAGTTCTATTCAATTAGATCCATTTAACTTTATGATAAAACTATCAAATTATGTTCTCTTTTTTAATTCCTGTGAGTAAATTAAAAAATATAATTTGATATTATATCTTAATTAATCATACAAATACAAGAAAATTCCAATGGGATAAAATGTATCATATCAAATATGATTAATAGCAATGAATGTCATTTACCTATATGCAATCCTAAACAACTTAATATATAATTTTGCATAATTAAATATAGTGTGGCTAAACTTTAATTAATTAAAATTATATAGATTACTAGACATTTAATTTTATTCTAAAAATTTGTTCACACATAAATTGCATGTAACAATAAAAAAGATAAATAAATATAAACAAAATTTAAAAATTTATGCACTAAAATATTTATAGAAATTCAATGCATAAACCAAAACAATAAATTATACACACAAAATAGCAAAATTTTAGCACATAATGATACAAAATTAATTCCACACAAATATATATGTATAAAGCTTATAAGACGACATAAAAATTATGAATTTTTCATAAAAATATCAAATTTATGAAAATTTCGTAAACATATAAAAATTTCAAATCCTAAAAAAAATCCAATTTTATTTCTTTATTTATTATCATTTTTTGGAAATTTTTTTAATTTTTAACCCTCCAAAAATGACATGTTGTTTTGTCCAAATTGGCCTAATGACATGTTGTTTTATTTATTGAACAAAATATTGCCTTAGGTCCAAACGACATGTCGTTTCGCTTGCCAAAATACCAAACGAAGTGTTGTTTTTCTGTTTTCAACCTTCAAATATGGGTTGTTTTGACCTGTTTGGCTTGGTTTGCAACCTCGTTGCACACCTAATGGTTTCTTGGCATTTTGGGCACCAAAATTGATGGTTCAAATCATAGAAATGTTAGAAAATTAAATTCCTAATGATTTCTAACCGTAGTTTTCATCAAATAACTCCAAAAGTTAAATTTCAAAAACAAAGTTTTGTTTGGATATTTTTCAACAAAAATGCAAATTTTTCAAATTGCATAAAACAACAAGATAAAGTTGAACAACCACACTGATACCAACTATCAGACTAAATATGATTTAAACATGTCTTAAAACAAATAATACATAAGATCAATAGCGAAAACGTGTGATCGAAATACCTTTGACCATTGATGTTCATCGAAGCTTTTCAAAACCAAAATCGAAGCTTGCACCACCAGGTTTGAGAGCTTCTATTACCTTGTTTACTCTTAGAATGATGGCGTACGATAAAAGGAATAGAATGAATATCATTAGGGAAAACCATGTTTCTTTTATAGACTCGGTCCATCACCGAGTTTCCAAAAACAATGCCATAAATTACAGGATTCTTGGACTATTTACAGAAGTTTCTCAAATGTTAAATTGCTAAATGGAAATTTTGTAATGGTGAATTTTGGGCCAGTTTATAGTTTCTAAATTTGGTTTCAATACCAAGAATAGACGCATGATTATGAGGAAAATTTTACATATTTCACATATGACAATAAATTATTCCGTTATTGTTATTGATGAATCGAGTTTTTGTAATAAATATTAATTCCTTGTTATTTTTCTAACACCAGACTAATGAAAATGGCTAAACTTCGAACAAGATGATAGATCATGAATACAGTTGAAATGTTTTTTTTTTTTTTAAATAAGGAACTAAAATAGAATTGGTAGTATAAGTCACGATCATGTATGAGTTTAACCTTTTACCTTTTTTGGGAAATACCCAAAATACTCTATGTTTTGCTAAAATACCACTTTTGTAGTGTCTAGAAAATCCAATAATTAATAAATATAATTAATTCAGGATTTTTCCATAGCTTGCATCATTAAGTTCATAAGAAAATATGAGTTTAAAACTTATAAGTGCAACTTCCTATTAGATTATTGGGAATAACAACAATATGACAAGTTCGATTATGCTATGTGCATTGAGTAAGTTTAGGTATAACCACAAGCTTCAAGTAAAAAGCTTAACAGTGAACCCAGATAGGAGATAATAAGATGAACGATAATGAAAGAGTGTAGAAGCATAAGAAAGTGGTTGATTTAAGACAAGTCAATACATCTTTAACATCCAAGCAACATTTTGATATGAAAGTTAAGCACTTGTTTAAGTATATTTGGTAGAATTGAAGAATTTAAGTCAAAGTTTTCTTGAAAAACCTAAGCACTTATTGTACGTAAAAATTTGGGGAAATTTAGCTTAAATTCTACGATTTTATAATTAGAATGAATTTGGTAGTATATAAGACCGTTAAGCATTTTGAGGATATTATTAGTAATCAGCTTAAGATTAGGAGACCTTTCATCTCAAAGTCAAAGATGAACAAAGTTTAACAGCAAGAAATTTGAGATTTAATATATTAGAATTTCAAGTATAAAAACTGCATTAAAGGTGTAAGATTGACACTTTAGCACAGTTAAATGAAATTAATTAGCTTTTACTTAATTTGGAGAGTTTTATATTAGTGAGATCAAGGAACTAGTGTCATAGTCGTTACGAACTCGGTTAGCACTTGTGATGACCAAGGAAAGCCTAGAAATTAATATTAAAATTTAAACTTATGTAATATTTTGTAGAATTATAAAATAAATTCCAAAATTCTATATTGAATGTTAAAGTTCAATTTTATAGCCCTTCCAAGAAAATAATTCAGATTATGATTTTTCATCACAATCTAAGACAGAAGAAATTTCAACCCGTAAAAACTTAAGAATTTAATTTATAAGAATTTCAAGTGTAGTACAGTATTGGTAGTATATCGAGAAACATTCTAACATATAGCAAGCCCTTAGCTACCTATTAGTTAAAATTGGAGTTATGAGAGTTGCATTTTCGGTAATATATATATATATATATATATATATATAACCTCAGGAATTGACATTGTTGAGGACTATGTTATTGCTAATTCAAAGTGCAAAAAATTCAAGCTTAGGTTTTATTTAGTCTAGAAATAATTTAAGATTTAAAGTGGTCCAATTTTATTACACAATTAAGAATTAAAATTGGCATCGATTTAATTGAAGATTAGTGTTGGATTGTGAATAAGCAATGAGAATGGATCCAATGGGAACAAAAAATCTCTTGTCAACTAGCTAGTCACCTCCATCCAGTATAGGAAAATTTTGTCTTAAGGTATCTTTTGGAGAATGTGAAGATGTGATCAAAGGACTAGAAATGACCTTGATTTACACTTAATTTGATGAGCGTACTTAAGGTTATGACAAACAAATTTTAATTTTGTTGGACATGTATGCCCTAAGGAGTAAAAATGTAACATGTTTTTGGAGACATTTTTATCAATAAAGAATTTATTTATTATTTATATACAAAATCTTATCCTCTTTACGTTCATATTTGTAGAATGTATGTTAAGCAAACAAAAGTCTGAGACTGTCAGTCTAAACCTTTAAGAATTGGGAATATGATAGATAGATTATGCGAAAGATACGATTCTTAAGGTGATGGTCTAAATTATAAGATCCATAATTGAGGGAATAAAGTTGAGCACTTTATTCATACAAAGATGTTATGTTGTCTATATCCCTAATAGGAGATGGTTTTTCTTAACCATCAGAGGTGGACTCTGTGAATGAAAACATTAGCACATTGTCATAGGTGATGATGTGTTGAATCGGGACATAAAGTGAATTGATTTAGATTAATAATTCTATCTTTGCAAATTGATTCACTTTAGAGAATCATATATATTGTATCTTAATCCTGAGATGAATAATAGGACCATTGTCTTGACTTATGTCTTTTGATGTGCCAAAAGGTGACATACATATTTTAATAGTGGTACGTATGCTGGTATGTTGGAGGCATGACTCTTGCTAGTATGTTGGAGGCATGACTCTTGCTAGTGTAGACTCATTATTCATAGATATGGAATCTATAGCTCCTCTTTAGAAGCAGTCAATATCCTCTTGTATGCATTATCCTGTAATTGAAAAACTGAAGCGCTTAACCATTTGGATATATAGGTGCAACCAAATGGTATATCATCTTTAGATGGTAAGTTTTCTGATGGTGAGAAAATAGAACGTAAGATAAAAATAATTGGGAAGGTAAGACAAAACTTATCCTTAAAACGATTTTGGATAATCCTATGGGGATACGATACATTATAATATGTCATGGAGACTTAGCTATACGAGCTTTGTAATTCTGTATAGTTCGAGAGTATAGCTCTAAGCTTTTAGTGGAGTAGCGTTAGAGATGATAATTATGAAATATATATCTCGGATATTGGGTTTTATAATTATCAGGAGCTTAAAATATATAGGTCCATTAGGTCCCCTTTGTTAGTTCATAAAAATCTTATAACAATACGGCAAGCTTTTCCAATAATTGGTGACTTGTGTCAAATTATCAGATTGATTGAAATTTGATAGGATCAGATAATTCATGTTTATTTATTGGTTGAATTAAGTTTGTAAAAATCAATTCAAGATAAACTTGTTGAATTATCAGGATCAGATAATTCATGTATGTTTATCAGTTGGATTAATTTTGAATTAATTCAAGATAAACTTGTTGAATTAGCAAGAATATTTATTTTCCTAGAGATTATCTAGATATGACTGTTTTAATCAGATAACTTTTCTATTGGGTTATTTGAATTAAAACTAAGGCTCTATCCTAAGAATCTCGAATGAGAAATAAAGATTCGCATAGATGATTTATCGTAAGTTTGGCAGGTCGATCTACTAGTTTGGCCTGTCGACCGAGTGAGACTCATTGTTGTTTAGATCAATTGAGAAATCTAGAGTGAGACTCTGCTAGTGAAACTCTACTGGTGAAACTCTACAACTCCCCAAAGAACTATTGTTCACACATTACAAACCATAGCTTTGGGTTTTCTTAATTGGTTGGAAAGGAGAGTCATTGGGAAAAAGCTGAACAACATGTGCCCACACTCGCTCCTATCATAGATAGAGAATAGCAAAGAAGACTGGTTAGTTGAAGCTCTTTTGGAACATTACTTCTCTTCACAGATTGCTGAGCTTTTTGGAAAATAAGGTTAGTAAGATCCGGTTAATTTATGCATATAGTGTGTCAAACTTATGTTTTAGAAAATACTCTAGTATAAAAAATTTTAAAGTTCTGTTGCATACTGTTTTTTCAAGAATTGGTATTAGAGCTATGGTTTTTACATAAATTTACAAGTTTATGATCATGTTATATGTATAAATTATGTGATCTTGATCTCTCGTATGCTTGAACATTAATTTTTGGAGAGTTAGCACTCTAGGGTTTCTGTATATTCTTATAATGTCATAGATTATATAGTGAAAGTTTATTAATTAATTATAGATGATTAAATTATTATTTAATTATTAATTAATTAATTAATTTATGCCGGTTATGGTTCCTTAAAGGTTATAATATGTATCTCGGTTTTTCATTGTAATAGTTGGTGCACTATCATCTTTGTTTAGGAAATATTATTTAATTTTAAGTTTATAATAATTTTTTAATTAAATAATTATTCAGAGAAGACGGATATAGAAGATAGATAATAGCATTCTTAAGTATTTCTTGAGTCTCTAATTTTATATTTTTGAATTGTTGAAAATAAAATTGAAAAACTACATAAAAGATGTATTTTCTAGATGTTGTGATCCCTGTTCAGAAGGCATGTCAAACCCTTAGGTTTGGCTGGCAGATAATCGCAGATTGGCAGGCTGTCAACGGGGCAGAAATCTAAGGGTTTTGGCAGCAGGCCAAACTTTCCAATTTGGCAGGCTAAACTGTCATGATTAGCAGGTCGACCTGAAAAGATCGACAAGCCAGAGGGTCATGACTGCTAGGCCAATAACACATATCGGCATGCCAGTAGAGAGCAGTAATTTTTCAAAAAAGGTGTTTTTTTAGTACAATTTTGATTTTATTTTTGGGACAATTCTAAGAAACATTAAATTTAGATATGACCGGAAATATAGAGTATTTAATCTATGCAGGATTGAAGACTTGAAGATGAAAATTACATGAAGAAGGATACAATTTGAAGATTCAAGGATGAATAATCAATAATATGTTTTGATTATTCTCTTGTAATCTTTGTTTTCTTTTCTCTAAGGTGGAACCATAATATTACGATTATTTATTATTATTTTGCTTGTGGCTTTGCATGATTGCTTTGCTTGTCTGTATTATAATATGATTTGCCATGTATATTGATAAAATGTCATATAGACTAGGGAGTGCCGCTCATTAAAAATTGTTCATGTATGTTTATAAAATAAAACCTTGATTTCAAAAGAATGAAAGGGAGAAGGTTTTCGAAGAGAGGAGCTACGGCCTCCATCATTGGTCCATAGGTAACACATGGTTGTTCTGAACCCTCGGAAAGGATTTCATTATATACCAAATTGGATCTCCAAGAGGATAAGGTATTTTAGCATGATTTATGATTGCACACCCCTAGGTGCTGATTATAAATCATGGATAAAATATTGAAATGATAGTTATACACTCATGTTGATTTTATTATTAACCTCCCATTGGAGCTCTATTAATAAAATTGATGGCCAAAGAAACAATTATTAATATATGCTTGATCATACGGGTCTTAGATGGCATCTATTAATTAGGAGGGGATCCGTGTTCCTAATTGAATTTGGAAAGACTCCCCTAGGAGCTTGTTGAATTCTAAGTTGAGAATTATTGTTGTAAAGTTGTGACATTTTCAAGGTTTTAACACATAAACACATTTGTATGTTTTACATGATTGTGTTATCTTACTAAATTATAATGATATGTTTGCTTATGTTTGGTATATGATTGTTTGTTTGGTATATGATTCTTTATTATAGATTAAAAATGTCTAAAAATGCTTTTATCATTGATACTTGACAAAAACCAATTAACCGGTGAGAACTATAATGCTTGGCAATAGAACCTGAACATCATCCTGTCCTTTAAGAAACTGAAATTTTTGTTGACAACACCTTGTCCTCCTGAGCCTACGGGAGATTCCACCAATGATCAAATCAAAGCATATGATCATTAAAAAGATGCTAATGATCATGCCCACTACTATGTTATGGCTAGCATGAATAACATATTGCAGGTTCAACATGAGGATTATGAGACTATTATTCAGATCTTGGACAATCTGAAAACATGTTTGGAGGCCAAGCCTTAACAAAGCAGCAAGGGGCACTTTAAAAACTCTTAAATAGTAAGTAGAGATAGGGGACGTCTATAAAAGAGCATATGATGTTGGTCATGGGTTACCTCTTTGAAGCACAAACCAATGGAGCCGACATTGATGCTAAAACTCAAATGTCTATAGTATTTGAGACTCTATCTAAGGAATTTATTTCGTTTAGAGCTACATTTAATTTAAGCAATAGATGGGATATGATCTTAACAGAGTTGATGAAACAGTTACAGGAGTTCAAACTATTGATTAGGGAGTCTCTTGTTGGTGGTGAGGCCAACTTTTGTTGTTGAAGGGTAGTTGGTGTGTTTTCATTTTGTCCTTCCCCTTCTTGACCATTGCTTCTAAGCTCTTCTATCTTCTTTTGTTGATTCTCAAGTCGTTTTTAAAGATATGCAATTATTGCCATTAGGTTGGCATTGGTCGGAACGTTGGTTTCAGCCGCAGCTTATCGGCAAGGTCTACTTCTCCTACCTTGGCCATTCATATTTGCTTCTCGCTGTTACATCATAGATTAGGGAGCTAGGGATATGATCGCAACTTAAAATGAAATAAGCATCTTACTAGTACATATGTGTACAATTACCATTATATAATATGTCCATTAGCATCTAAATATCATAAAATTTACTTACTTGGAAGATTTAGGGTAGACGTGTGACGATATGTGTTAGAAACAAAAACTGCTCTGATACCATATCTATAATGACCACTTATAGACATCACAAGAACCGTTAACTTTCATCGTTAGCTTTGAATTATTGATAGGAAAAACTTAAACTTGTTAAGTATTATCTAATTATTAACCTAGGATTTTTAGTGTAATATTTTTTTTTAATTAAATTTTACCATGTGAACATGTGAATTAAAATTTTAATTTACCTTTAAATAATTGGATTATTTTGAAATAAATTTTATTAGCATTTGAGAGCATCTCACTTTCAAGTAAAAATCAATACTAACTTACCTTAATTGGTTTTCCTCCTCTGTTAGCCCGACGGAATACCTAAGGAATTCAGCTAACCAACTATTTGCAAAAATAGTTAGTTTAACATAACAAATATGAAATATAAAAGCAAATTACAACCCAAAAGTTATTACAAACTAAAGTCCATAAAAATATCTCATAATGTGCGGAATTAAATTTAAAAATAGCATTGTTAATGTTTTATTTCATATCGTAACTCTGTGATCCAACACTACCATCCTTGCACACACATCCGTCCATCCATCCACAATTCCTAGCTATAGCCTTATCTGCAACATGATTAACTTATGTAAGCGTTAAGCTTGATAAGTACATTATGTAATCTCACAAAACATTATAAAAGCTTCAACCATAGCATGAATCATTTCATCTTTGACATAGCATAATAGTGCATAAAGTACACTTTGTAAGAACATTTCTTTTCCTTTCCTTTTCCATATTAACACATTTATTTTATCTTTTTGGGTCCTGGGTTTGCACCATTAACATCATGATGGCGCGTCATCATGAAAGGAGAGGAGTAGCTCATCCCAAACCAAAAGTGACAAGTACATCTTGCGGAACAAATGTCATCATTGGGTGTGCAACGCCTTAATTATGTGATACATATATATACAGATATTTTTGTGAAAACATCATATGCATCATGAATTAATGTTGAAAACATTCATAAAAAAAATGCTCTTCAAGACCATGGTAAAAGGAGTCGTTGGAATAAGAAATGCATAAACATTAATAACATAATAAAACATAATATTTCTCAAAACTTTTTATAATTCTTAATCATGTTGCAGGTAAGAATGTACTTACATGACTTGTAGAAATCTTACTTAACCTCTTGCAAGTGGATGGTTTCCTTTCTATTTCCAACAACTCATGTGCCTCAAACATCTTTAATATTATAACATAGTGATAAAAGAAACATTCATGGTATAAGAACATGCTCAAAAGATCATATTCAACATCATGACAACAAGCAATTTCATACTTGATCAATTAAACTAACTTACACTATTATCACAATTAAGACAGGTTCAATATCTCAACCTAACAGCCAACACTTCATGATTTTTATAAATTCATACAAAATTCCAATAGCTTTCAAATTTTAGCACAATGTTCTAGCATATATATGTATCACCAGAATAAATTTCATGACATTTGGATTAATCTAAGTACCATTTTTGTATTTCTCAAAACACAACTTGGTTTTTGGACGAACAACCTAGATAGCTAGCATCCCATGAATTTTTTAAAAAAGTCACACAAAATTTGAAATGACTTGAAATTTTACCACACATTATAAACATCTATAACATTATTAAACAAATTATCACATTTAAAGACAGTTTAAGAACCATAACAACAACATTTAGTATAAATCCTCAAACAAATCTAAAATAGCTTATATGATTCGAAATTTTTGTAGGAGATGCCTAACATATATATATATATATATACATATATACACACAATGCCCAAGAGGAATTTTCTCAAAATCTTATGTCTATTCTTCCTAAAAAATCCTAAGATATAGGTTTTCACCTAAAAACGGGATTAAAAATTATATTCATAAAAATTTTGTTTCTTAAACAAAATCGAACATTAAATCACATAAAATTACTCCCACAAACACTATAATATCATAGTAAGAATTTAGTATAAAAATATATACAAAGCTGACCTCAAAACGTGGTTAAAAACTCCATTCCAGCCCAATAACGATTTCAGCAAAACACACCATAGCTTGTCCATTTAGATTCTGGTTTTGAAGGAATGCTTTGTTTTCAATTTGAAAAGTGTTTAAGAGTGTTGAGGGTAGAGTATAGAGACGTGTGATAGGTGGTGTAAGGTCGCCAAAAAGTGCTCGTGTGTTGTTGAGTTGTCTTAGTTGTGACTGTTAGAGTCGAAGAACGTGAGGGAGAGAGGAAATGAGAGTAAATAAATGGATGTTCTAAATCTTAAAGTGAGGTCCAAAGAATGTGTTGAAGTTGCCAACTCATGGACACATGGGAGGCATAGTGTTTGAACGTGGGTGAATGGCATTCCAATGAATCTTGTTGGATAAGAATGTGGGGTAAGGACTGGAAATAGAAGTGTTCATGTGCTCTAGACATTTGATTAGGGGTTAACATGTGGTGATGTTGGCAAAGTAGAAGCAGCCAAAAGAAAGGAGAGTTAGTGTGGTGGTGGCCATGTGAAAATGAAGTGTGTTGTCAGGAGAAGCATGTGGGAGAGGTGAGAAAAAAAATGCTCACATGCATTTGTGGACCATAGTTTGTTGTCTTGTACCACTTTTAGATGGAAAAGGAAGTGAAGACAAAGTGGAGATGATGGAGGGAAGCATGTGCATGTGTGGCATTGTCGGGGAAAAGAGTATGTTTATGGTGTGTTTAAAAAAAGATATTCTTCAATGTTATAAACAATGCTCTAGATATTTTAAAAGTGATTTAGATGAGTTTAGGTAAGTTTTGAAGTGATTTGTAGCATGAAAAAGTGAGAGAAATGGTGAAAATTTTTTCAAAAACTCAAGTGTTCTAGTAACGTGCATGGAGGAAATGATGCTACAGTGGCATCATTTTTAGCATCTTATATCATTTTACTATTTACAGCTACACTAATGTCATTTTTGCACTATTCACAGCTATAGTAAATTTTTTTTTTAAACAAAAAATTCCTAAATCAATTCTAAAATTTTTAAGAATCAAAATATCATATCCAAATAATAAAAATCCATATAGATTAGCAAAACAAACAATTTACAAATAAAACATAATAATCATACGTCAAAGACTTTATGTCGTTGAAATTTCCTTAGTCCATCTACTGCAAAATAAATCATTAGTTCATAATAAATTTCACCATTATAAATATCATATTAGTATTATCACACAAGATGTGCTTCTAAATTATAATTTTATTCATGTTGACACATAAAATCATTAAAAGTTACATATTGTCAGTTAAAGAAAATGATAGTTGTTACAAAAGAGGCCTTGGCCCTACATGTGTTTGCGATTTTCACTCCGTTGTGACCGAAAAAAAAAGCCAAAACTTACCTCTTTTTATCCTCAAAACACAAACCTATAAATACCTACTTAGAAACACAAAATCATATCAGTCTTTTTATCAATTTATCGGTTTTTCCTTAGTTATTTTTAGGCTTAAGAAATGAAGAAAAAGAAGAAGAAAAAGAGAAGAGGCTCCGATGGTGGCTCAAGGAATTTCATCCGTATGGAGAATTTTTGAATGCCAATATTGTTTTTTCTTTATTTCTTTCTTTCTTTTCCTTTTAATTATGTTATTTTAGTTTTCTTTTGGTTGAAGGGGATTTCAAAACCCTAGACACATCTATTTGATTAATATATTGAATTATTTTCCAATTGAAATTATTTATGTTCTTCTATAATTAATATTCATGATTATTTTCTTATTTTGTTTAGGTGGCCAAGTGAATAGGACTTGCAAATATTCTATTGCTAGATTAGGATACTTGATCCGTAATTGTTTTATTATTCTAATTATTAGTAGCGAATTATGGTCATTGATTATGGTCAAGTTTTCATATGCTTGCATATAGAGCATAACCTAGGTTAAATAACCTGAGCTTGTGTGATTGTTGCTTTGATCAACCTATCTTTTTTTATCTTAAAGCTTCCATTAGATTAAATCTAGAGAGATTTTTCTAGGTTGTTTAGTGGAAAAGGGGTTTAATAGAGCACTTGTCTTTGTCTTATTAAATCTATAAAATAAGAAAAGATTAAGATAGCAGAGCTTGTTGCTATCTACGGTTAGTAGTTTTGATAGTTACTTGAGAATAATTATGTAATTAATTGTATGGTTATTATTTAGTGGTAACGAATGATCCTTTAATCACTTTTAACATCATTGTTTTATTTTGTTTTATTTCTTTCATTTTCTTTTATTTCATAAATTAATGAATAATTATGTAATTAGTTGTATGGTTATTATTTAGTGGTGGCGACTGATCCTTTAATCACTTTTAACATCATTGTTTTATTTCATTTTATTTTCTATCTTGTAATTTAATTTAGATCCAAAATACCCCTTGTGTTTAATTATATTATGTCTTAGGTTGTTTAATGTCGATAACTAATTAATTAAACCTAATCCTTCATGGGAACGATCCTTACTCATTATTATACTTTACTACAACTACACTTTAAGTAAGATTAATTTGGTGCTTCCCCTCAAGGCTTACCAAATTTTGGCACCAGTTGCCAAGAATTGTTTTCTAATCAATTAGTTATATTGCTTTTGCTAGTTTTAATTAATTTATCTTTTTGGTAAAAAAATTTAAAATTAGTTTGTAATTTTAGATGATACATCGACAGGTCCTCATAAGTTTTACCTAATGAGATGCGAAACTGTTTTATATGACTTGGTAAAAATATAAAGACTTGCTCATCTAGTTTCCATGTCATAGATTCTCAAAGGAGTGGCAACTTTAAATCTTCCTCGACGGCTTATGTGTGACAACGAGATATTTGGTTGAAAGAGGTAGCAGCATCATCTCTTTTTATTATCAATCCGTAGATGAAGTCTATTTCATGTTGGAAGACATAGCCGAATATGATCAATGGAGTTGGAATTGTTCAAGGACCAATCAAGGTTGGGAGGATGATTACTATAATTTGGAGCTATAAGTTAATACTCAATCTTATGATATGGGGTTATAAACCGTCAATGGAGAAGCCTTGATAAACCAACCACTTGCAAGTACATCTCTTAAAGATGTAGTCAAAGATTTGGCTACTAGCACGTTGCAATTTCAACAGGAGGTAACCGCTAGCCTTCAAAATTTTCAAAGTCATATCGATCAATTGGCTAGCATCGTAAGTATGTTGGAAGAACAAGGTAAGAATCAAATGGTGTAAAACATGGAGTGGCATGAGGATGAGGATGACTCAAATAACTTCAGTTGGGAGAGTAATTTGTTAAACATGGAAGCTTTATAGGAATTTGAGTCTTCGGATTATAAAATAGAGACTAGTGACATTGTTTTAGCTCAGCATTTAGACACTTGTGTGATTATGAATGATTTACACCTTCTAAGTCACGAGATGTCCATCAAAGACAACAGTTCTATGAAGATCAATCACAAGCATGTGTTTGGAGAATCAAGTGGAGAATGAATAGCAATTGGAAGGTTAATATTGGAAGAATTCCTTCATGAAGCTGAACCACAAGACCTGTTGGAGGATAAGGAAGCATATGCAACCATCGACTTGAGCTCATTGATGGTAATAATACAAACACCACCAACGGATCCTTACTTTCCATTGTCGCCACCTCCACCATACATTATCTACGAGCTAAAGCTATAATCTGAGTTCTCTTTCTAAGCATATCAAGTTAAAATTGAGTCAAGTTGGTGCAACGTGCATAATTGTTCCATATCTTGCCAAGTTTTAGGGCATGTACAATGAAAACCCATGGGTGATGTTCTATGACAGCTTCTATGGGCTAAAGCCACTTTTTGATGCTGCTTTTCTATGTTAGGCTAATGATATAAAACCAAGCGCTTTATGATAGGCAACCCAACAAATAGAAAGTGCACCAAAATAGCTTTGATCTTTCTAACTCTTCTCCAATTTATCTTATTATTATTTTGTTGTTTTCATTGTTTTATGTGCTTTTGTTTTTCTCTTCTCTTTTATACTTAGTCTTATATTAAGGCCAATGTAAAGATTAAGTGTGGAAAGAATGATGTAGGATTTCAATTTTTATTTTTCGTTAGGTTTTTGTTTTCTTATCTAAAAAAAACTTAAAAATTAAAAAAAAAAAGCCTTAAAAATTTACAATCTTTCATTTTAATTTAGGTTTTGGAGTCGTTTTGTATCTTAGGATATCTTTCAACCTCATTGATGAGAAACGAGTATTAATGTTTATGGATTTGAGTGATGATAAGTGTTGTGTTGAATCATGATGTTATTCTTTTGTTAGTATGTCGTTATAATGATTGTACTCATATTTAATGTACATACCCACGTTATTTGGTAATGGGACATAGATGTTAGATTTAATAGATTCTTATACTCTCATTCTAACTTTCATTTTAATTTTGTATTGTCAAAATTGAATGTTAGAACTTTCCTAGAGGTCTTTCAAGGTGAACGGCTGATTGTGTATCACTTAAAAAAGGATTTGAGGCACTAACTTTCCTAACATCAAGGCCAACTTAGCTAGAGCCCTAATAGATGTTCTAAGAGAACAACCCCCTAGTAAGCTAAGTTGAGCTTTTTATGTAGACCTTTTATTTGTCTAACCACATTATCTCTATACCTAACTTGTTTAAATTTATATCCTTTGCCCTTGTTCTAAAGATGAATTGGACTTTAGAAACTTATTTCATGTTCAGGGGAGGTTTTACAAGGAATTGGGCTGGGAATAGAGGATAAGTGTGGGAGAGAAAATCAAATTGAGAGAAACTAAAGGAGAGGAATTTTTGTAAAGGTGGCTCAAGGAAAAAAATGCAAAGAGAAAAAAAAAGAAAATAAAGTTCAATAAATATCTTTAGATTTCCTATCTTAAGTTTAGGTGTTAAAAGATTAGTTAGAATGATGAAAAGGCACAACATAGTGATATTTTCCCTATATAAGAATTTTGTGGGGTTTTAAGAGGTGTTCATTGAAAATCTTATGATGTCTCTAACTATATGAAATCTTTAGGACCTTTGTCCCATATCCTTTCTTTCTTTTAACCACTATCCCTAAGCCTCGTTATAACTCGTATCGAAGACTTTTTTTATGTCAAGTGGTGCCTTTGGTATAGTGGAGATTTGTATCAACAAGGGAGCCTATGACATTTGATCTTTCTAACCAAGATTGGGTGATCATTTCTATGAGGACTATAAGGGTTTATCTTTTTCAAAGCATGTGTTCTTTCAATATCGGTAACAATGGCTAATTACAGACACACACATACACACGAGTATAATTATTATATGATATATTAGTTTGGGAATGATTAATGGATTAACGCAATGTTTGTTTGATTTCTAGTCCATAACTCCTATTGTTCTCTGAGGTAAAAGGTTGGAAGGTTAGTTGTCTTTGTCTATGTCTTTGTTATTTGTTTTTGTCTTAGGTTTTTCTCAAAGACGAACAAAAGATAAGTGTGGGGAAGTTTGATAAATGCATAATTTGAAATATTTTTATATCATTCTTTCTTATATTGATTTTTGTTAGTTTTCAAGTTTTAATGTATTTATTTGTGTTTTTTGTGTTTTATAGGTGTTTTATTATCAAAGAGTGAAAAGAGGTTAAAAATAAGGAGTTTAGAGCTTTAAGAAATATATTTATTCATTTGGAATCCATCAGGAGTTATCAAACGTGATTTGAGTGCAAAACAAACAAGAAATAGACAAAACAAGGTTTAGCAAATGGCACCCTTGCAAGCTAAAATTCCATGTGGCCACATGGATGTTCTATGATTTCATGGCCCCGAGAGCTAAAATTCCATGCGGCCCGTGCTTGCCTTTTCAGCTCAATGTGTTTTTTTGCGCATGGCCGTGAGAAAGAAGCCTTGCCCCAAGCATGTATGCGATTTTCACTCCATTTTGACTTAAAAAGAGACCAAACTTGCCTCTTTTCATCCTCAAAACACAAACCTATAAATACCTATTTAGAAACACAAAATCATATCGGTTTTCCTTAGTTAATTTTAGGCTTAAGAGATGAAGAAAAAGAAGAAGAAAAAAAGGAGAGACTCTGGTGGTAGCTCAAGGAATTTCATTCAGGTGGAGAATTCTTCGATGCCAAAATCATTCTTTTCTTTGTTTCTTTCTTTCTTTTCTTTTTAATTATGTTATTTTTGTTTTGTTTTGGTTGAAGGGGATTCCAAAACCTATACATATCTATTCTATTAATTTATAGAATTATTTTTCAATTTTCCAATTGAGATTGTTTGTGTTTTTCAGGAAAATTAATATTTATGATTATTTTCTTGTTTTGTTTGGGTGGCCAACTGAATATGACTTGAAAATATTATATTGCTAGACTGGAATGCTTAACCTGTAATTGTCTTGTTATTCTAATAATTGCTAGTGAATTGTTGTCATTGATTATGACCAAGTTTTCATATGATTGCATGTAGACAATTATTTAGGTTGAATAATCTGAGCTTACGTGATTGTTGCCTTGATCAGCCTATTTTTCCCATCTTAATGCTTCTGTTAGATCAAATCTAGAAAGCATGTTTTAGGTTGTCTAGTGGAAAGAGATTTAATATAGTATTTGTCTTATTAAATCTATAAACTAAAGAAATATTAGAATAGCAGAGCTTATTGTTATCTATGTTGGTAGTTTCAATAATTAATTAAAATAATTCTGTAACTAATTATATGGTTTTTGTTAGTAGTGGCGAATGATCCTTTAATCAGTTTTATCATCATTGTTTTATTTTATTTTCTTTTCTTCCATTTTCTTTTATTTTGTATTTTAGTTTAAATCCAAAATCCCCTTTGTATTTAATTATATTATGTCTCAAGTTGTTTAGTGTCAATAACTAATTAATTAGACCAAATCCTTTACGAGAACAATCTTTACTCATTACTAGACTTGACTACTACTACACTTTAAGTAAGGTTAATTTAGTGCTTCTCTCGAGGCTTACCATATATTGGGAATGATTGTCTTAGAACTTTCAAAAAATTAATTACTTCAAAGGCATTTTGAATATGATCTTGTAAATACATGAGTTTTTTTTTTTTTTTGGCATTTTAATAAGGTTAAAATTGATATTTAGGCAAACATACGGGGTTTTGGGGTTTTTTTTTAAATAAAAAATTTGCCTTTAAAGCTGTACCATTTGCAGACCACGGATGCAATAATTCGTTGAGTAAGGAGAGTGGAAGTACAATAACCTCTGCTTCTATCTACGTTGCAAAATACTTGTCCTTTTTGTAGTTTTTTATTGCAGTTGATTCCATTCTTTTTTTTTTCTTTTATTTTCTCGTTTCTCTTTTTTCTTATTTCTTTTTTCTTTATTTTTTGTTGAAAATTTTGTAAGAAGTGGGTGATTTATTTTACTTTATTATTATTATTTTTTATGATTGATTTGGAGTTATTGGACGTCTAAAGTGATTGAGTGGTTGAGATATCTGTGCTATTTCGGTAAAGCCACAAGGGCATCATATATCAGTATATTCCGCTACAAATTTTGCTCTCATTTATTTTAAAATTAGTAACCAAAATCCATCCTACTTAAAATATTTAAAGGAAAAAGGAGGATTCCTCTTTTGTTTTTGTTAGAGTGAATTGGGGATGAGGTCGATTTAACAGGTACATCTAAAAATGTAGGATTTTTTTTCCATGTGAAAAAAATAATCCCGAATAAATTCAATTCGGTTTACCATATACATGTAGTAAAAGTTGGATCAAATTTTTTTTCTTCATATGTTTATTTTTATGAATTTGATGTTGTTCGTTTGTAATCTCTCATATAATACTTTAGGACGAGTTTGGAATAAAATTGATCCGTTTTCCCCTAAAACGAGAGATTTATGCAGTAAATGATAGAATTACAATTATTTTTCTCAATTCAAAGCAAAGAGTTGGTCACATACAATTTTTTTTCTCAATTCAAAGGAAGGAGTTGGTCACACACACTTCAAAATTAAAGAGAGTTTTAATTGCCAGATTTTTATTAAATTCTAATATCAATTGTTATGTTTTTTAAGAGAGAGTCTCAAATCAGGCATCTTCATCAATATGGTACCTGGGAAATTTTTTATTTATCAATGTAACATCATTCATGCATTCATATCACATTCAATTTGCTCAATGTTACAAGTGTTGAACAAAGAGCCCGTTTAGGACTATAAGTTCAAATGAAAAAAGTTTTGATTTAAATTAATTTTTGTAATATTTTTATTATAAAATTTGATTTGTTACAGTGTTTTCAGTTCCAACTTTTGGTTCAAATCTATGTTCCTAAACAAGCTCTACATTCATTATGTGTTACACTAAATCAAATTTAATGTTATACAAAAGCTTATATGATATTATGTTGATAAACGAAAAATGTTACAATGTCTTAGATGGGTAACAATTCAAATTTTTTCAATCTAATATAATTTTAAAGTTATTATTTAACTATACAAAACTGTCTTTATGGTCGGGTATTCTTTTCATTCTGAAATTAGTCAGTAGGCACATTTCTTAGGTGCACAATGACATAAATAAATAAAGAAAACAAACTAGGCTAAGTAAATTACCTTTTACTATGGGTTGAAAGTCTGTCGCGCGAAGCGTCTTTTTAATTTTTACAGTTCATTCTTTCAAATAAATAGCACAATATGGGTTATTTTTCCATTGCTATGTTCTGATGTTCATTAGGGTTCTTGTTTAGTTTTAATCTCCAATGCGGTAACTTCTATTCAATGATGTCTTCCAAAAGAGGGGGAAAAACTGGCACTCAATAATATTGTGGTTCTGGTGTGTAGTCTAATTAACATACTCATATTTTCCTCTGAAACTAAAACACCCTCCTTTTCGGAAAAGGCTGAAAAGTGTCCAAATCACGCTTGTGGCCCACAACTCACACAACTTTTCATGCGAAACGTGTACAAGCAGAAACCAGTAAAATTTTGCAATGGAGATTCAATTGGTATGAAAAAAATAATATTTTTATTTAGATGTGATTTTGAGTACATTTGACCGTTAAAAAGTATTAGATAATTAAGTTTTAATATCAAAATTTTAAAAACGAAATAACTCTTATATATTACAAAATAAAATAAAAATATATTATAATATAAATTATTTTATGCTATAATGTTTAAATTTTATTTTCAAATTTTAATTTTTTTCCAAAACTCACAAAGATATGCATCCGTATGAGGTTTTAGATCTACCATAGAAGGATTTTCTCTCTCTCCCCTCTCTCTCTCTAACCCTGTTTTTAAAGGCTTAATAAGATGTTTGAAACATCAATTTTAACCCATTAGTTACAATTATAAATAGTATAAAACTTTCAATAGATTTGTAAAAACAAAAAATTACTACAATATAGAGCTTTTTTATGCTACAATTTTTAGACTTAGAAATGTTTCAACTGATTCTCCAAAGGAAACTAAGTTTATGTAACGTACAAATTTGACCCTTTTACTAATAAACTCCCTCCTTACAAACAAATTCTCATACAAGGACAACACGTGAGGGTTTACATAGACAAAATAAGTAATAATAACAAAGAAGAAGTTTGATCAAAAAAAAAAAAAAGTAAAAAAGTAAAAATAAGAAAAAGATTAAAAAAATCTAAAAAGAAAAAAACCATATATGGAATAAAAAAACCATACTGTGTCACCCAGTCTAGATTTTTTTCCCTTTACATCAATTATTTTTATCATTTCACCAATCCTAAAACTCTTATAATTATTCTCAAGTTGTATTTTGTCTGAAATAGATAATTTATTAAAAGATGGACTAAAAAATATATAGGTTGCTTAGACCTTTAAAAATTAATATGGAAAGTTACAATAAGACAATTGCATAGTTTTAGGCCATCAATGAAAATACAATCTATCAGAATAATTATTCCATAAAAGTAAATTATTTATTTATTTATTTATTTATTTGCTAATAAAACCAATATTTTTTTTTTTTGCTTAATCAAACAAACTGAATGTTATTTAATATTTTGGGTTAAGTTAATTTTACTTGTTAATTTTACTTTTAACTCTCGAAAAATTTTGCCTCTTAAACTTTAAATAGATGCTCTAAAAGAGAATAATAGTTGTTTTATTTTGCCCTTTAAAAACTTTCAATAACCACTCTAATAGTACTCGAGCTTAACAAATGTTGCACCAACGCACCTCCAAAACAGAAGTGTTAAAAAAATGAAAGGGGGTGATGTGATGGCTTGAGTTAAAAACATTGTTAGTTATGCGTTTGTCCAAATTAATTGATTAGGTGTTGAGGAAGAACACGATGCCTTGTTTTCCAGTCTTTGGGGATTTTGCCTTCATAGCATAAACAACAATGTTTTTTCCAGTCTATGGGGATTTTGCCTTCATAGCATAAACAACAATGTTTTTTAACTCCTCTGGTGCTAAAATTGGAGGTATCATTAGTTAAGCTGGAATATCATTTAGGGTCTGTTTGTTTTGAGTATTATTTAGACTTAATGAACTTAAATTTAGATTCGAGTATTAAGAATCTTTTGGATACGTGTTTGTTTATCTCAAAATCCGAATCCATTGAGTATCAAGAATCCAAACTTTCAAAGCTCTCATCCCCTAAACTTTTGATACTTAGGGTCCGTTTGGTAAATAGATTCAAATTAGTGATTTGATTTGAGTTAGTGTGATTTGAATTAAGATTTGAGTTAGTGATTTGAATTGTTATTTAAATTGATGTTTGAATATGCATTTAAGTTTTAATACGAGTGTGAAATAAATTTTAAATTTGTGTTTGGAAATGTAGTAAAGATAGTTTTTTATATATTAATAAATCTAATAAAATCTTAATGTTAATGATCTTAAAAAATATGCAATATGCATCTTCATCTCTTTATTTGGAATATAGTGAAAAAATAATCATCTCAATTAGATATCAAATGAAGAAATTATGATTTTTTTCCTTAAATATAGGAGAGAGAATTTTAGTTTTTACTGTAGCAAAGATATTCGAATATTAAAACTTTAAGGGGCTGAAAATTCTAAGAACTTAGATTCTTAATACTCAAATGATTCAGATTTTGAGGAAAACAAACATGTATCCGAAGGATTCTTGATACTCGAATCTAAATTTGAATCTATTGAATTCAAAGAATGCTTGAACCAAACATACCCTTAGATATTTCCGCTATAGTAAAAACTAAAAATTCTTTTCCGCTATAGTAAAAACTAAAAATTCTTTTTCTTATATTTGAAGAAAAAAAATCATTTCTTTATTTGACACTAATTAAGATGACTTTTTTTTTTCATTATGTTTATGGTGAAGAGGGAAATAAATTGAGATTCATATTGCATATTTTTTAAGATTATTAACATTAAGATTTTATTAGATTTATTAATAAATTAAAAACTATTTTCACTATCTCTCCAAAACAAATTCTAATTTTATTATATACTCATATTAAAACTTAAATGTATATCTAAATACTAATTTAGATAACAATTTAAAGGATGTTTGGAAGGAAGGTGAGAACCGATTGTGGGAACCACTTTTACTGTAGCACGTGAGAGCTTTATATTTAATAATTTTTTTTATTTTTATTGTAACTTGTAAAAATTTTATATTATTTATAATTAAATTTATGATAAAACTATATGGTAAAAACTATTACCAAACTCATAATAAACCACCAACTTCAGATCAACCTAAATCAAATCATTATTTTAAATTTATTTATCAAAACGGGCCTTTAATTTGTCCGTTGATAAGATGGGATATCATTTAATGTGACAGATAAGACCTTTTCACTTCTTCTACTTTCATTTCCTATGTATAAACCAACGTTTCATCCAAGCCTCACGCGCTCACTTCCTCTCTCTCTCTCTCCCCCCTTTTTTTCCCTTTCCAAAATCCAAACGATAAGGAACCAAGAAAATTATGTGGGCTACTTGGATCCACTCAATTAACAACTTGAACATGTGTTCTACGTTAAAAGCGCAGCTTCTGAGCCAATGACCTATTTGAAAATTTTTTTCCTTTTTTATCTTCCTTCCGTCCTTCAATACCCGCTTGTCCTTTTGTGACCATTCTCTCTGGCTGCGAGAGCTTGAGGTGAAGTTTGCATTTGGATTTTTGATTTTCTTGTGATTTTAGCAACTGGGTTTTCCTCAGAATGATGTCAGTGACATGCCACAATGTTGATTTGGGAAGGACCGTTTTGGACTTGGTCGCTTGTGGATGTTCTTCAAATGCTTCATTTGAGAGGAATTATTCAATCAGAAACCACGCAAAACTAAAATCTGAGGGAAGAAGTAATAGAAGTTATGGAGTTGGGAAATTTGTTAAAACCACTCGTTTGGAACGAACTCGTTGTCAAGTCTCTTCCATGAAAACAGCTGAGCCTCTACTTAATGGTAAAACACAAAAAAGTTCTTTTCTTTTGGATTTTTCTCTCTCTCTCTCTCTCTCTCTTTTTTTTTTTTCAATTAGTTATGAGCTTTTGGTTTAATATTTTTGTGTTTTAAAAACAAAACAGGTTCTGCTCAAGGTCCTCCAAGAGTATTGGATTTGAAGGAGCGAAAAAGGCCTGTTTCCTTAACAAACTTATTTGAAGCAGTTGCTGATGACCTCCTCACTTTGAACCGTAATCTTCAGTCAGTGAGTATTCATGTTATGATGAATGTCGTATTGTTAGCTTTGTATTGGTTTATAGTTTGCTTGGTTTTGCGGCTGAATGCGTACGTAGTTTTATCTATCTATTTTTTTTATCGCATTCTTTTGTGATTCTAAATAGGAAGAGATTGTGATGTATGGTTATACATTCATGAAATTCATCGGCAAAAGCGTAAATAAGTTTGAACTCAATCAATGAAGGAAAAAATAGAGACGTGTTTGGAATGATTTTAACAATACCCTGCTAAAGGGCATATCATATGTGCTCGCTGTGATACTTGTGGGAGAGGTCTTGTGTTGGAATTAATTTGTTTCCACTTTCCAGAAGGAAGTTCCTAAGGAGTTGTGGACCTGTGGTGGAGTCGGGCGGTAGTTTAGTTATGCTGAGGAGAGTGATGAAGAAACGTTTAGAAACATTAGAGATAACAACCATGGTCCTGCAAAAGTGAATGCCTAATATCTCAATGACGCCTAACATTTTCTCCATCTGTTGTGCCTGTCGTGTTTTTCCTATAGTAAATGCTGATTGGTTTGTGGACCAAGATATGTGGCTTCTCTGGTTGATCAGAAGAAGGGGGTTATTTTATTCTTCGGCGTGCTTCTTTTTCAAATATTTAGCTCTCTGATCATATTATCACTAAAAGTATGTTAACACAACGATCCAACCTCAAGATAGAGAACTTGTGCTTGGTATCTTTTGTTATTTATTGAGGATCAAGAGAAGGTTAAATAGGCCTGTTTCAAGGTTTGGAAAAGTGTGTACTCCTAAGTTAAAAGCATTTTTCTAGATACAGCAATATACTGCTTTGTTGGGGGTAAGATGGTTAGGTGCGTCGTTCAGCTTAGCGTAACTACAACCTCCATGCATTATTTTGACACAATTTTGTGTTTGTTCTTTTCTTCTCCAATTAATTGGATGCAATCTATTGTTTGTGGGACAATTCTGTATCCACAGACTCTGACAACCTGCCTCTGACTGATGTTTGATACAAATAGATAAATGAATTGTTAATTATGCAATTTTTGTAGTCTCTCTAACTTTTGGTTGTCATAGAGTAATTGATTATGCTCCAAATATTGTTAGCATAATTACTGCTAACAATTCCTTATCTTATATCTTATTTTGGTTGTACTCTGGTTCAATTCCTTATGAAAACTCTGAAATTCTCCGTCTGAGCTGCAATATAATAATAAACTAAGTACATTTGCGATAATATATGAATAATTAGATTTAACGCGTGTTCCATTTTAAGTGATTCTTGAATGCCTATTCAGTATTCTCAGCTTTGCCTAGTTTGAATGGTTTTATAATTCAACAGAGAGAAGGACATGCAGGAAATCTAAATCTTAAGTTTTTGCCTTTGTTGACTATCTGTTATCAAATTATTTGTCGTCTGAAAAAGCTTTTATAGGTTGTTGGAGCAGACAACCCAGTTCTGATGTCTGCTGCGGAACAAATATTTGGTGCTGGTGGGAAGAGGATGAGACCGGCTTTGGTGTTTTTAGTCTCAAGAGCAACAGCACAACTAGTTGGGCAAAAGTGAGTATTCTCAAGGTATCGTCTTATAGTAAGATGCACTATATGAACTTTTGTGCCGAAGATAAGCTTCATCTTAAACTGCTTACACCAGGGAACTTACCACAGAGCATAGACGTTTGGCGGAGATTATTGAAATGATCCATACTGCAAGCTTGATACATGATGATGTATTGGATGACAGTGATATGCGACGAGGTATGTGTTGTCTTTTTATGGGAAAATGAAAGGTGAACTTGTAGTTGGTGGGTCTTTGTTATTTCCATATAAAAAGAAGGACTAGTTTGTTTACAAATTCCAATGTTATAAACATCGGATTCTTTTAAGCACCAATATCCATGGCCTTTTGTTGAAACTCAATACTAGCCTTGTCAGTTTTAGAAACACCTGAGTACCTTGGTTTGTTGTTATTATTATTTTTTTAATCTACTTTTGTCGAGTAAAGCATAACCATGAGAATTTCTGAACTAAGAAAAAGGGTCTCATATTGCCCCAGAAGAATGGGGATTTAGAAAATGGGAAGAATTTTGATTTTGGACTCCGCATATAAATAAACATAAATTAGTTTTATGGTGTTCAAACCGATACCAATGAGTACAACTGTATTGATAAAGCAGATGCTTTAGCCCCAGAAAGTTTCAAGTTTGAGGACAGAAGCAAATGAAGTGTCGATATTCTCCGACATTCTGTGGAGTTCCCCGCTTTCACCTGCATTTCTGCTTTCAGATATCTTCTACTTCACGTATTCTTTTTGTCAAAAATTCAAAATAATCTGTACTGCTTTACAGGGAAGGAAACCGTCCATCAATTATACGGTACAAGAGTGGCAGTACTAGCAGGGGACTTCATGTTTGCACAGTCGTCGTGGTATCTTGCAAATCTTGAGAACCTTGAAGTTATTAAGCTTATTAGTCAGGTAAATTCTGTCAATTTTCCATTCTTCCTTGATTCTTCAGAACCTATCATAATGATTACTGTATTTTTCTAAAGTCCATTCATATAATTCTTTTAGTGTGATGGCAGGTAATCAAAGATTTTGCAAGTGGTGAGATAAAGCAGGCGTCTAGCTTGTTTGATTGTGACCTCGAACTCGAGGAGTATTTGATCAAGAGCTACTACAAAACAGCTTCCTTGATTGCTGCTAGTACGAAAGGAGCTGCAATTTTTAGTGGGGTTGAGAGATACATATGTGAGAAAATGTACGAATATGGCAAGAATCTTGGTCTGTCCTTTCAAGTCGTTGACGACATTTTGGACTTTACACAGTCGGCAGAGCAGCTGGGTAAGCCTGCAGGCAGTGATCTGGCCAAAGGGAACCTGACTGCACCGGTAATTTTCGCTCTTGAGAAAGAGCCGAAACTCAGAGAGATCATTGATTTGGAATTCAGCGATACAGGTTCGCTTGAAGAAGCCATTGAGCTGGTTAAGAGTTGCGGGGGCATTGAGAAGGCGCAGGAATTAGCAAAAGAGAAAGCCGATCTTGCAATCCAAAATCTCCAATGTCTTCCTCGGAGTCCCTTTCGAATGGCTCTAGAGGACATGGTGATGTTTAATCTCGAGCGGATTGATTAAAGATGCAAATTTCAGACTGTAGGCTGATGATGAGAGAACACTTGAAGAGAGGACTGTTCCTTGCCTTAAGGAGAAAGAAGTCCTCTGTCATAAGAAGTATTTTCTGCACTTCAGTGAGCCTTCTGCCGATGACAAGCTGCCTGTGACTGGTTGTACATTTATAGAAAGGGGTAACTCTTTATATTGCTTACTCAAAATTACATTTTTATTGCAAAATTGCTACAAAGAAAAAAATAATATTCTAAAATTCTTGTGGAAGAAATCTCCAAGGTCATTAATAATTTTGAGCCTTTTTATTTATTCATCCACTTTTTATTTTCCCCCCACCTACTTTTCTCATCTCAAGCCAACATCATCAGTATAGAAATGATTAACAGTGACCTTAACTCAATAATTTTTTGTTTTCTTCCACCTGGGAATATAATCATAACATAAATGAAATAAATGGGTGAAATGGTTGCCTGAGGTGGTCCTAGGGGTGGCAGTTTGGGCTCTACGTGAGAACACAACTCGAACTCAACTGAAATCAATGATGCAATTGACACAAAATTAACTCAATCTATTAAATTTTTAATAAAAATATAGACGAGAATAGACATAACTATTCCAAAAAAAATTTTGTACAAATTTACTTTAAATAAAACTAAAAATATGGTACTTATGGGCTAAATTCACAAAATAGAATATAGATAGGTGGATTGAGTAAGTAAATATAAAATTTTTATATTAGTTGTGAGACTATAAATCTGAGTATTCTTATTCACCAAATAGGCGATACATGGGTCAATTCAAACCCAACACGCAAACTTGCAATGTATTCTGTTGTGAAGCATTGAAACAAAAAAAGGATAAAAGGAAGAGAACAAATTAGAAATCTTGCCATCTTTTTTCAAAATCGCATTAAACTAACATGACGAAGAATCATGCACTGAGCGTAAAATTAGACGGGTTGAGAAGAGAGGTAAAGAAAAAGAATTAACTCCTCAAATATACAGCCGATAACACCCTTATGAAATTAGGACATTTTTATAAATGCCATCTTTCAATATTCATTTTATATGAATGATAGTGTGGCAAGACTCATGCACTGAGCGTATAATAAGATGGGTTGAGAAGAGAGACAAAAGAAAAAAAAAATTCCCCAAATATTCAACTAATTGCACCCTTATGAAATAATAGATGTTTTTATAAATGTTATCTTTCAATATTTATTTTATATGAATGATAAAGTACAATAATTTTTTCTAAGTGTAAAATGAATAAATATAACTTTTGAAAGTGAGACTTTCTCATGAAATTGCTACTCTAAATGAAGGGGAAAAGTTAAAAACAAATGAGTGCCAATTATAAATTCATAAATGTCACACTAAAACATAATAAAAGATTAAAAACGAGAAAAAGTAAAATTTAATTTTTTTTGGGAACTATTATATCACTTATTAGGGAGCAAAACAATAATTATTTCAATTTTACGGATTACACATAATTTTTTAAGGGATGTTTTAAATAATTGGTATGTTTATATTCATGATCAATTTTTCATGGTGTATATCAGTAGACGAAATTTTTAGCCATGTGATGACAACTTAACAATTAGATAATCTTTTTTTAAAAACCCCTTTCATACATACGTGAGTAAAAATAGAGAATCTACCCCTCTTAACTCTTTTTTTTTTTTTTTTTTTTTTTTATAGATTTCTCTGTTAGCTTAGAATTATGCTATCTCTAAGCTAATATACAATGATAAATTAAGAGGAAAATGCTATAGTGTTTAAGCTGATATAAAATAGAAGAAAAAAAATCTAACAATTAAAAATGAAAATGATAAAGAAAAATAATAAGTTTATATTTTTTTTTTAGAAAATAAAGTGTCCTATGATTTTATTCAAAATATAATAAATATCTCGTAGGTTTAATTCATGAAAGAGTGAAAAATATCTCTTTGGCTGGTCAAACTGTTAAAAAGTCAAGAAAATCCTCAATATTCAGCAGTGAAGTATTATTTAAAGATCAAGTATTTAAACTAATTGAAATAGTTATCCCCTGACTTTATTTAAAATACAACAAATATCTTTCGGGTTTAAACTGATTAAAAGAATCTCCCCTCGTTTTTTTTTTTAAAAACCATGTCTTTGACTATCAAATTGTTGAAAACTCAAATACCCTCAATAACCGGCATTTAAGTAATATTTAAACATTAACTATCTAAAAAATTACACAATATGGCAAATTGTAGTTCATACTACTTTTTCAGTTATAAACAATGTAAAGTGTTGGAATTAGATATGAAACGCAACGTAAGCAACGGATGTTGACAAACAATTTTTTTTTTAATTTTGTTTATCAGGAATAGCTATATAATTTTAATTAATAATAAAAAGCATTGAGAATTTTACTAACCGTTTTGAAGTCTATCAGGGTATCTTAGTTTTCTTCTTTGATACCACGATCTTCCAAGCCAGCCCTCCACACCAATAGAAAGATCAGTGGGCGTCAAACTGTAAGAATGAATTAACCTTACACTTTTCTAAATCTACTATGTATTCAACACATAAGATAGCAGATTTTTTTTAGAGAAGAACTCTCAGCTTTTCTCTCTGAGAAAGTTAAATGAAAAGGAATGATCTGTTGAGATAACTATTATCTCCACCTTTTTATATCTGAGCAATTAGTTATTTTTTTAATTAATTTTAACTTTGAAATAACCACCATATCAGATATATAGGGAAGGGATATACTCTACATTCCTTATCCTTTTGTTATTCTAAAAATGAATCACAAAATATATATATATATATATATTCATTTAACTTTTATTAGAGATATATATATATATATATATATATATATAAACGTTTACGTGAACATAAACTCACGTTTACGCTACATTTTTTTTGTTTTTTTTTTATTTTACGTTTTATATATATATATATATATAAATATAAAATTTGGTTCAAAACCATATATATATATATATATATATCTAAATTCAACAATAAACCACATTTATTTAAAATTAGATTTTTAAATTAATCAATTAATTATTTAATTTTGTGTCCATTTAGGAAAAGACAAAAGGTGGTCCCACCACACATGTGTTATCACAAAATTAAAATTATATTCAAATAATCTTATTATTCAAATATTATTAATTGATTAATTTAAAACCATATTTAACTAATCTCATCAGCTAAATATAATCAATTAACAAATTAATTATTGCTCAGTTAAATTATGACAATATTTGTCACATTACATTATGTGTCACAGAGAACATTTTTCTATGTCACGTTAATAATTCAAGTGTGAAATAATTAATTTAGAATTTAATAATTCTAAATTAAATATGTATAATTCATTCTTATACATTAAATCCAATATAGTATCACAGAGATGGTATTGGGGACCTATGGACTTATAATCTAAGCTCCAATAAATTTGACAATTAATCAAACTCTTTAATTAATGTGCCAAAATTTATTAGTTTCAGTGTTATTCCACTAAAAACCTGAAACTAAACTCTTGAGATTATAGTGAAATTACTCAAAAAAAATAACGAGTAGTCCATTAATGTAATCATTACATATAAGTCAGTCATCCATAAATAGTTCATAATAAGAGCTAGGTTTAATTTTCGTTTACCTCTTTTATTAATATCTTTATCCTTGAGTTCCACTAATTCTTTAATGAACAGTTAATTCATAATCTTATGATGAACGAGTACTCTATTGTTCAAACCTTGAATTATCACTCAAGAGAATTATTTTTCTAACTTTCATAAGGAAAGAATAGATTCTGTATCTATATAATATTATTCCTAGCCATTTATTATATTATGTTTCTAAGATACTAAGTTATGATCTGTGTTTAGACAAATCTTATCATGCATGTCAAAAAACATAATATCATAAATAGAAGTCTAATCAATACTCAAGATTAAGACTGTCAAATATGTGATTATCATAGTGATAAATTTGAATACTCTATTTATAACAGATGATTATTAGAGATTCATAATTTATTTAGTCTAATCCTATATAATCTCATTATATAAAGTACTTCAAATCCAATGTCTCTACATTAATAGCCTGGATAAGACTATTTCATTCTAAATGAGATTGGATCGTATTTGTAATATTTAATTAAAGATCCCAAACTTTAATTAATTATTACGGACTATTTAGATTATTATCTATAAATTTTATTCTTCAACATATAACACTTATATGCTAAATTTATAGTCACATAAATAATCGTAGAATTTTCTTAATGTTTATAAAAGTATTCATAAAACATATAAGCAACAAAAATAATTATAAATGCCACTTTATTTATTTATTATCAATATATACAATGTCACAGCTTTTAGGGCACCAAACCCAACAATCTCCCACTTGCCCTAAAGCAAGCAAGTGAGACATGTCTCTAAGACCTAAGCCTTCCAAGTGTGTCTCGAAGCTCTTTGTAGGTAATGTCTTGGTGAAAGGGTTGGCAAGGTTTTTATCTGTCACTATCTTCATAACTTTCACATTGTATCGATGTACTATTTCTCTGATCAAATAATATTTTCTCTCTATATGCTTTCCTCTTTTGAGGCTTCTTGGTTCTCTTAAATTTGCCACTGCACCACTGTTGTCACAATATAGTGTGAGTGGTTTATCCAAGCTTGGAATGACTTCCAGATCACTTAAGAACTTACAGAGCCAAACAACTTCTTTAGCTGCTTCATAAGCAGCCACATATTCAACTTCCATAGTCGAATCAGCAATAAATGATTGTTTAGTGCTTCTCTAAACTAGGGCTCCACCACCAAAAGTAAACACTGATCTAGACGTAAATTTACGTGTGCCTTTGTCTAATTGAAAATCAGAATCAATGTATCCAATGGGAATCAAATTCTCTTCAGAATATACCAGCATATAGCTTCTCATTCTCCTAAGATACTTGAGAATATGTTTAACCACTACCCAATGATCTAATCCTATGTTGGGTTGATACCGACCGACTATACCCACCGCATAGCAAATGTTAGGTCTTGTACACAACATGGCATACATTAGACTTCCCACTGTAGATGCATAGGGTACTCGTCTCATGTATTCTTCCTCTTGAGGTGTCTTAGGACATTGCTCTTTTGAAATATAAACTCCATGACGTGTAAACTCCATGACGTGTAGGTAAATTACTTGTCTTGGAGTTTTGTATTGAAAATCTGATAAGCACCTTATCGATATACGATGCTTGAGATAACGCCAATAGTTTGTTCTTGTGATCTCTTATGAGTTGGATTCCAAGAACATAACTTGCTTCTCCCAAATCTTTCATTTGGAATTGGTTGGCGAGCTGTGTCTTTACATTAGATAGTATCCCTACATCATTCCCAATGAGTAAGATATCATCTACATAAATAACTAAGAAGAATACCTTCTTATCTTTGATGAACTTGTATACACAAGGTTCATCAATATTTTAATCGAATCTATAAGACTTAATCGCCTCATCAAATCTTAAGTTCCAAGATCTTGAGGCTTGCTTGAGTCCATAGATGGACCTCTATAACTTGTAAACTTTTTGCTCTTGACCTTTGACTACAACCCTTCTGGTTACACCAAATAGATGCTTTCCTCAAGATAGCCATTCAAAAAGGCAGTCTTGACATCCATTTGCCATATCTCATAATCAGGACATGCAGCAATGGATAAAAGGATCCGAATGGACTTAAGCATAGCTACGAGTAAGAAAGTTTCTTCATAGTCAACTCCCTTCTTTTGGTATAACCCTTTACCACAAGCCTAACTTTGAAAGTCTCAACTTTCCCGTCCACTCCTCTTTTCTTCTTGTAAATTCATTTGCACCCTATGGGTTTTATCCCTTCAGGTAGATCTACAAGTTCCTAGACTTAATTGGAGTACATGGACTCCATTTCAAGGTTCATAGCCTCCAGCCATTTCTCCTTCTCAGAATCTTCCATTGCATCACAATATGTCAATGGATCATTCTCACCATTATCAGAGATAGCAACATGTGCTTCTCCAATTTCCCTATAGCGAGCAGGTGGTCTCACAACCCTCCCACTACATCGAGGTGGTATAACATTCTGATTTGGAGATGTGGTTTCCTCATTTTGTCCTTCGACAATAGTTATCGGTTGTAGTCTGATCTGATCAGAAAGTAACTCTTCAAGTAGAAGTCTGCTACGAGGTTTATAGTTTGTCATGTAATCATTCTCGAGAAAAGTGGCATTTGTCGATATAAATACTTTCTTTTCTTGTAGACTATAAGACAAACCTCCCCTCGTTCACTTTGGGTATCCCACAAATAAGCATACTTTAAAACGTGATTCTAGCTTCCCAGTCTTTCCTTCCAGCACATGCGCTGGACACCCCCATATAGAGATATGTCGCATTCTAGGTTTGCGACCATTCTATAACTCCAAAGGAGTTTTGGAATAGATTTAGATGAAACTATGTGTAGAAGATATATTGCAGTTTGTAGTGCATATCCCCAAAAATGAAGTAGGTAATGATGAGTAACTGAGCATGGATCTCACCATATCAAGCAATATCCGATTTCTTCTCTCTGTAACACCATTTGTTGTGGTGTTCTAGGAGCAGTAAGTTGTGATAGAATACCATGTTCTTTCATATAGTCCTTGAATTCAGTATCAAGGTATTCCCCTCCTCGATCAGATTGAAGAGTCTTCACCGTCTTTCCTAATTGCTTTTTAGCTTCTATTTGGAATTCTTTGGACTTTCCAAAAGTTTTAGATTTCCTTTGTATTAGGTACATGTATCCATACCTCGAATAATCGTCAATAAATGTGACGAAATATTTGTAATTACCACGTGCTTGTACATATACTGGACCGTAGACGTCCGAATATATTAGCTCAAGTGGTTCCTTGGCCCTTTTGTCTTTTGCAGAGAAAGGCCTTTTAGTCATTTTACCTTCAAGACAAGCTTCACAAATTGGTAGATAACTAACTTTTAGTTATTTTAAAGGATCATCTTTTACTAGTCTGTTAATTATGTTAAGGTTAACATGACCTAATCTAAGGTGCCATAGGTATGTTTTATCATCAGAAGAAACCTTTTGCTTCTTAGGCTTTGGTTGTTCAACTTTGAACATTTTAGAATAGAGCAGTGATTTTCATTGGGCCTCAAGGTGTAAAGCCCATTTTCCAGATGTACAGAACAAATATCCAAACCATTTCTAGAAATATTAACATAATTATTATTAAAAGAAACATTAAACATTTATTCAAACAATCTGGAAATAGAAATCAAATTTCTACGAAAACTATGAATGTAATAAACATTGTTCAAAATTAAAAACTTATTTCTAAAATAAATTTTAACAACTCCCACTACTCTTGCTGAAACAATCTCACCTGTTCCCACTCTCATCGTTTGTTCCCCGTTGCCAAGCTCCGTTGAAGAACTAAGCATCTATAAAGAAGAACAAACATGGTTAGTTGCCTCTGAATCAAATATCTAAGGTGAAGTATCATCTTCAATTAAACAAGCTTCTAAAATGAGTAAATCTGATTTACCATTGTTTTTCTTTTCTTTGAGCTCCTGAAGATACTTCTTGTAGTTTCTCTTCCAGTGCCCAAGTACGCCGTAGTGGAAACATTTTCCTTTGGGCTTCTTTTGCTTTGAGCTCTTTTTGTTGTTGCTATTGTTCTTCTTATTGCCCTCCATTCTTAAACTTACCACTTCCTTCAGTTCTCTTCCCCTTCTTATCCTTTCGAACAAAAGAGGAGGGTTAAGCTTCTGCAACATTTGCCCTAGCTTTTTTAGTCTTTTCTTTTGAAATAGACTCAAAGGTTTACAGCTCATTAAGCAACTCAGTCATATTATATTTCAGCTTGTCCATGAAATAGTTACTTTTGAACTTAAGGAATGTAGGGGAGAGGGTTTCTAAAATCATCCCCACCTGTGTGGCTTCATCTATTACCTCCCCGTTCACCTTGGCCTCATGGAGATAGTTAACTATGTTGAAAACATATTTTCTAACTGAGATTACTGTCTTCATTTTGGCATTCATTACCGCCTTAACAGCTTCATGGTGTGCCTTTTTCGAAAGTTTGCCAAACATGTCTTGTAGAGACTACATTATCCCATAAGCGGTCTCCATGCATTCGTGCTTCATCCTAAGCACGTGAGACATGCCAGCCAAAAGGAAGCAGCGGGCCTTGTTGTTTGCCTCGATCCAACAATCATATACTTTCGTACATTACGAGGAGCATTACGAGGAAGCAGCAGGCGATGGAGGACATTTCTCTATCAGGACAAACTTGTAATTTTTGTAAATATATACAATGTTCATGTTACTCTTCCACTTGACAAAATTATCTTCGGTTAATTTTTAATTTGAGAAAATAAGTATGATTGGATTAGACATTGTTGCTGTAATAAATAAATAAAATGATATAAATTAAATGGTTGCATAAACATCATAAATATATGTTTTGGAATAGTAAATGTGATGCATGATGCATATGGGAAAACACAAAAAAAAAATATTTTACTAATTCCATGATTATTCAATTTTAATAAATAAAGTGCCACCGTAGGGTATGTCAAATTATTTATGAATTGAATTGAGACATTCTCAATTAATAAATATATTCAAAAATATCTTATATTTTCTGTATTTATTAATAACCATTTATTTTAGTCAAGATATAATTAACAATTTAATTATATCTTTATGAGAGTAACCCATTATTTCATATTTTAACAACTTAACTCAAAATTGCTATCGTAGGGTAGGTCAATTTTGAAATACATTGTAAAATCCTATCTCTTAGAAGCTAGCCTTGTTATTGATTTAAATGGACACCCTCTGTAGGGAGGACGAAATCAAAGCGTCGTGAGGCGCCACTTAAATCTTACGGTGTTGTACCAATAGTGGAGACCGTAGGTTATATTGCCATATTATCTTCTCCGACTAATTATTTTAAAAGATATGTTTTATCTTATAAAACATAAGATGTATCATAGCTCTAGTAAATAAAAACAATTTTTAATTACTAGGTTATATTATGTGTTAATAGAATCCCATTCTACTTACACTTAAATAAATTACTAGATTTTCTAAAAATCTAAATTTATTATGAATTATCTAAGTTAC